>CAUYSK010060294.1:0-108653 GCA_963575035.1 Avahi laniger
AAAAAAAAATCCTTGTTCTCCTGGGCAGAGGTAAAATTGATAATGTGTAAAAAACATTGAATAATCAAGGTACTTCAGATACCTGTGTAAAAAGCACCTGTGAGCATAGCAATGGATGAGCCAGGTGGGTAAACAGTGGCAGATTCTAACGGTCTAGTCCAGGAAGGTCTTAGTTTGGTGAGAAGCTTAGGTTTCATCCAGAAGGAAGATGGGCAGCGGGGAGTCCCAGAAGGATATTACTTAGGGGAAATAAGTCGGTTTCTATGAGTCCATGTCAGATAACACAAAGATTACACAGTAGAGAATGCAGGAGATAGACTACCACTGTTTTCAAAAGATAGCGCCTATGGCCTCTCCCCCCGCCCCCACCTCTCTTCTTATGATGTTTAGAAAGAAAACACTCCTGGGAGAGAAGGTATTAGAATATAACCTTCCCTGCAGAAGAAGCTTGGGAGTGTTTACACTGTTTATGATTCATGGCTAATCCCTTCTCCATGGGAAAATTTCACTTGTGAAACATTCACATTCTTGCATTGTAAAATAAAGGCTTAAAAATAATACCCATCCATCCTTGTAAAACGACAAGCCAATTTAAACTTAGGGGGAAACGACTTGAAATAGGTTGGGGAAGGGTACGCAGGGCTTTCATTTACTGACCACCGTGTTATTTACTAGATAAGGACATTCTCTGCTTTTATGTCTGCTAATCTCTCATTGGCCCCCAGCGTGGGCCTGTAGCATCCATCAGGGAGTAAACAGGGGCTTTTTGCTTTCTAATTGTATCCACTGACACTCCTTTTCTCCCTGAAGACAGATTATCTTCTTCTTTGAGTTTTTTTCACTGTCTGAAGTCAACCTGTATTCGATTCAGAATCTGAATGAATGCTATTTGTGGAAAGTTTTCTTTTTAAGTAAAATTGGATTAAATGGTGCATGCAATTTTCATATTAACACATTTTTTTTTAGTCTGTAAATTTCTTTTAAAAATTCAAGCTTTCTTGTCATCATAGGAACAAGACTGGCTTTCTGTTTCCAAAAGAATAGCACAGTTACATGTGGGTGAGAGAGGCTGTGGAGAATTTAGATATTTAAGAATTAGCTGTGGAATGGAGGCCCACAGGCTTATGCATAGCCTCAAGGTTGAATCAAGCCAGATTCGAGTGTTTTAAAGCGGCATCGTTAAGCTAACCTTCTCCAAGAGGCGAAAGGAAGTTCTTTTTTAAAAGTCGCTGAAGAATCTGCCTCACTTAAGAAAGCTGTGGCATCCGAGGTGATAACAGAACCAAGTCATTTCGGGCTGGCTGAGAACTTAGCGACAGATAAAGCATAAATCAGAGCCCTTATCGCTCCCTCCCTTGCTCGCCAAAGGGGCCTTCGTTTATCAGCGACCTGTGGGCCCAGGGCTGCTTCCCCTCGGCCGGCGGGGCAGGGCGGCTGGGAGCTAAATGGCTCTAAAATGCGCTCGTGTAAACAAGCGAGGCTGTCACTTCCTTGAACTGCTAGTTCGTGAAGTGTCATCCATCTCACTAAACTGTACATTTGATAGGGGCGTATCATCCATATCTTCAAAAGAAAACAAATAAAAAGGAAAAAACCGAGTTCCCTGGTTCGGGCTTGGACCTCTCATGTTGATAAAAGTTCTGAGGATTAAATTGCTTGACTTGAACAATGGCCGCCCACTCAAAGGAGGATGGGGAGGAGGAATTTCTGTTTTGTTTTGTTTTTTTTTACTACATTTGGAAATATTGTTGGGGTCCTCAAAAAAAAAAAAGCATGTGGTAGTTACTTTAATTTTTACTAGGTATTATAATAGCTGGAGTGTTTTCCTGGTATTTAAAGGAACAATTCTACTAACCCGTTGGAAAGATATTTAAAAATGTTTTTTCATCTTTTTATACAGTTTGCTTGCAGCATCGACATGGTTTTCTAGACGTGGGCGTAAACCTCACAACCCCATCCAACATTGCTGCTCTGACGAGCAAAGTGATTTGTTTGATACCTGGAAAGAGTTAAGTCGTCTTCTGTACAGGCATCAGTAGTTTTTTTTTTTTCCAAAAAACAAGGTATCAACAGCCGAAGTGGCTCACTCCGGGATCCCCATTGGTGAGGATAAAGGCCTTCACTTGGAAGAATCAATACGCGTGTTTTCTGACATAGCTGGGGCAACCCTACTTAGAAGGAAAATATGTGACCTTTATAAAAGGCCAAATAGTTGTGCACTGGCGCTGAAGTTAAAGGGATGTGTCCCGCCGAAGGCAGGGTAAATGACTGGAAATTAACTATTTTGGGCATTGTTAAAAATGTTTGGACGTGAAATCGACAGTTTAGGAAGAAGAAGAAACAATAGATTCCTTACAGAAAGACCTAATTTGAAGTACTTTTCCTCATTAACAAAGTAGAAGTTCAAATACATTCTGATAAGTGATGACTTTAAATTCCTCTGGTGGCAGCAACTCGAGAAGCATACAGTGTGCACTGTTTTGGCCACACCTGGATATCATGCCGTTGTTGTGTGAATACTACTTCCCACTGGAGATTGGCTCATAGCCACTGAAAACCCAGATGTTTCCATTTAAAAATTGATATGTGGATATAAATATAGAGAAACTGCACCTGTGATCCACCAACAATAACAGAGTATGAGTTAACTAAGCTTTATAAAAATGGAGGCCAAAAACGTTTATCACAAAAAAAAAGAAACCCAAAGACTTCCACTCAAGAAGTTACTTAGGATGTAGATCAGGCAATGCATCATGGGTTATAATTATGCTTTTAACTTGCTTAGGAACTTTTATTTAAATAGAGTAGTTTATTTTTTTTAGAGCTTTGTGGTCTTGTTTGGTTTTCTCATATTGATATATTAGTGACTACTCCTTCACCTAGTAATTTAAAGCCGGGCTATCAGAGGAACTTACTTTGCAAAAGATTTTAAAACATCAATATTTTAGAGTTATTACTAATGACTTACTAAGACAAAATTGTTCTAACACTATATCTTATTGGGAAAACATCCAAACTTCATTACACTTCAGGGCAGCCTTTGCTTATCAAGGTTTTGCTGCGAGAACGTATTGGACCAGAATTGCAGAGGTGGGGCCTCCTGCCACACCTTAGCTGCTTTTTCTGCCTAAGCTGTCAAAGTGCAGACATTTGATTTTTTTAATTATATTTCAATACATATTCATTCATCAAACGTTTTTGAATGGCTACTGCGTCCTATAGTGTATATACACATTTAATTATATAAAAAATAAAATTACATGCACACAAGCACATATAATAATTAAAAGATAAATATAACACACTGTTCCAGCTCTTGAGGTACTTTTGATCAAGTGCCACATGTAAGATGTTGACGAATTTTAAAATGGAAGTTTTATGAGTGAATGATGACATGTCACAAAGTAATAAATTTTAAGATGAATTTTATTGACACTCAAGGGGAGAAATTAAAGAGGGCTCCAGTTAGAAGTCCCCTGTGTTTGAAAGGGCTGGTGATCTAGTCTTGTCTTGTCACCAACTTTCAGAGGCACTCAAAGTATCTGAAAAGTACTGATGTTGGCATTGCTATCTTAAATCATCTTCTCCAACCTTACACCTATCTAGGACTTCAGAGGAGGCCCTGCCTTACTATCACTGCCCTCCAGAAAAAGAAGAGTCGCAACCTGTCTCAAGTGTTAAATGATTTCTTAAGAGTCAGAGTTGTTTAAGTTAACCTCCCACCTGCATGCTGCAATCTTAGCTTGTCTCATTATGTCCCCAGAAGATGCTTATTAAATTTTGTCTTGTAATTCTTTCCTTCAAGGTGAATAATGCCAATTCCTATCTTTCCAGAAGTAATCTTTTGATTTTCAAGTGTACAATTGAGATTTTCATACTTTTTTTTCTTTCCATTTGGTATTATAACACCTCTAGCTCTTTGATTATGAGTCTGCTTGGTTTAGGGGATTAGAATAGGTCAGGAAGGGTTTCTCTTCTGGGTTATGGGATCACATCTGGTCTAGGTCAGTGATGATATGAACAAAAGTGACTCTTCCTTGGTCTACACCAACACTGTCTAATAGAAATATAATGCGAACTATATACATAATTTTAAATTTCCCAGTGGCCACATTAAAAGGCATTAAAAGAAACAGGTGAAATTAATTTTAATGTTTTATTTAGCTCAGTATATCCCCAAATCAGCATTTCATCATGTAATCCACAAATAAAATTGAGAGAGTTCACCTTTTTCTTTCTTAAAATTTAAATTTTATTTTTTATTGATACGTAATATATCTGCATATCTTGGGGATATATGTGGGAATTTAATACACTCATATAATTTGTAAAGATGAAATCAATGTATTTGGGATTATCTATCATCTTAAATATTTGTATTTTCTTTATGCCAGAAATATTCAAATTATTCTCTTCTAGCTAGTTTGAAATATGCAATAGATTAGATAATAAGACTAGAGGTAAACTATAGCCATTTTTATACTTAATTTTTGAAAGCTGGTATGTATTTTACCCTTGCGGCACATCTCAATTTAGACTTGTTGCATTTCGAGAGTTCAGTGGCCACCTGTGGCCCTGCAGGTCCAGAGAAAACCATATGACGGAGCCTGGGAGCCTTGCTCAAAACACGGACATCTTCCCGCCTGAGTTTCACAGGCTCAGTAGGTATGAGAACTGAAGTTCATTTTCCCTGTTAGAGGTGGCCATCCTTCCCAGTCTCTGTGCTATTTATTCCAAGTTTGAATAGGCGTTTTTATCATGTTACAAAATATTTAAATTCTACCTTGGGTCTACATGCTTAATGGTAATTACCTAGAACTCCTTAATGAAAAGAGAGCTTAGGTGTGGCTTTTTCCCCATATACCCTTTCCCGGAGCTCTGTTTTCAGAGTCTGTCAGCCAGTGGAGCAGTATTTATTAGGGCCAGGCATGGTTAGTGTTAGGGACAAGCCATGCCTGACCCAGGTCCTCAAGGGTGATCTACCCTAGAGTTCACTCGGGAAAAATTCTCTGCACTTCTCACGGGATTTTCTCACGTGAGGGGCTGACGCGGACTTTATGGACGGGCACGGTACCCCTTTGGGTAATAGAAACAGAAAAATGTCTTCAGTCATTTTCTTTTTTTCCCATTAACATTCAATTTGGCACATTTTCTAGGAAATAAAAACTCCCTTGAAGCTCTGCTTGGTTATCTTAGTAGGAAAAAAACAAACACAAACAAAAGACTTCCTTGCAAACAAGTGAGTCAATTTGTTCCTTTTCATAAAAACTTTGTCACTGTGCAAAGTGGTGCTATTTATGTCATCTTGCCCTGAGTACTGTAACATATCTGATTTCTTTCCTTCTTAAAAGTAATAGCCGAGGGGAAAATGCCAGAAGACTAAAGAATAATTGAAATAAAAACTGTGAATCTGTAAAATTTCAAGTATTCTGTGGGCAGGAGTTTCCTATTTACAGACAGAAGCCCACTAGAGCCCTGGAAGAATGTCCTCCTGAACCAAGCGAGCGAAACTGTTTCTGATCTCAGTTGAAAGCTAAGACTGAATTCTCATTAAATGTTCTACCAGCTTCTAACAAAACACAGCACTCAGAACTTCCTTTGGCACAGCGTGCTCTTTCCCTATTTATCAGCTGACTTTAATGTTCTCTCTTTTTTAGCCTTCAAGCTTCTGTGACCTTAATATGACATTTTAGTTGGGTGATTAATCGCTATTAAATGGCACTGTGCTGATTAAACGAGGGCCTTGTTGGCATGCCAGCCCGTCACAATGCTGTGATTCAGCGCGATAAGCTAAACATACACAATTAGAGGTAGTAATATCTAATTTGTCAAAGCTCTTGTGGCTTAATTTTCTGTCACAAAGCTTGAAAGAAACAGTGACTGGACAAAAAGCCCCAGATTTATTGCTTAAGTATCTTCCAGAAAATTGATCTTGCTCGACATGTAATCTCATTTTGGACATTTTGGGAGACAGTGAAGCTCAACTAGCCTGAAACCTCCTTAAAAATGGGCCCGAGGGTTCCCGATCACAGAACTTGAAAGCTAAGCCGTGAGATATGAATGTCTCTTTAGAGGCAGACAACAACCAATTTGCCTGGCCAGAGCTTTCCTTTTAGGATAATTGCATAAAACGAATAAACGTCAGGAAAAGGATGAAAGATTCATGTAGGAAAATAAAAATATAGACCACGTCCTGAAAACATGATACTGAAATAGGCCACAGCTCTATTATGTGAAAAATAAAACATGAGCAGCTGACATTTCTCTTAAACTAGTTATTACAATCATAATTATCTTATCCCAACAATAGTCAGCTTTCCTGGCATATGTTTTCAGGGTAGGCTTGGGGAGAGAAGATAGAAGAAACCTTTCTCACACAATCTGTGAAATAACAATTAATCTTTTCCTTTGATAAATAGGAAAGGAGTAAGTATGAGCATTTTCTGCAGGTTAAATCTGAAAGACATCTAGTTTAGCCTAATAAATAGACAAAGAGTACGTCTTATATTCACTGACTGTCCCACAACGTTCACTGGATTACTGAGTGCCTACAACGTGCAAAACATTGCTCTAGATACCAGAGAGATAGAAAAATTAGCACGAGACAGACCCCATGCTGAAGTCCCTAGTGGAATATGCAGACATATGCATAGTTATTATATTAGGCAAAAAACATATGCTGTGAGAGAAACACAAAGGAAAAGATTAATCTCGCCTGGAACAGTATAGAAGGCATAAGAGAGGCAAAATTGGTAAGCGCTAGTAAGTAGATAGCACTTGAGCATGCCCTTGATGGAAAAACAGAATTTCTACCCATGGATAACGCACATTACAGGCAGAGATGAGGGCATGAATAAAACCTGATGCTGTAAAGGTACAAGGTGGAATTATTTCATACCTATGATAATGTTTTATTCAATCATTTAAAAAATTTCCACACTTCAATATCCATCAATATTGGCCTGCTTATCGGGGCACAGACCAAGAGATTCCAAAAGTTACAGTTGCTCAAACCAAACAGAAATTTTGTTCTCTTTCAAGGAACAGTGAGAGTTGGCAGTCCAGGGCAGGTAGATGTCTGTTGCTCCACAAGGTCACGCAGGGACCCAGTCTCCTTCCACGCCATTGTTCTGCCAGCCCCAGGATGGCCGTCATCCCTCAGGGTGAAGCTAGCTCACCAGAATCGCATCTGCTTTCCTACACCTGGAGGAGACAGAAGTGGGGGGCAAGAAGCTTTCTTTCCAAGGAAGTGACCCAGAGGTTGCACTCATTACCTAACAGCAAGCATCTCTCTGGGGGGGCTTGTGCCCTATAGAAAGTCCGAAGAGTTCTATTACTAGTAAGAAGGGAGATCGGATACTGTGGGATCATTAAGCAGTGTCTGACATGGTAAGTGCTTAGTCAATGTTCACTGCTGAATTAATGGATGAGTAATTAAATGAACAACCGAATGTTTCTGTATTCCATACAAAACACAGTCTAATACGGGCATCAGTAGCCTCTTAGTTCCTTTTGCGAATCAAAGGGATTTAAGAGGAAGAGTGCCAGGTGCTTCCATGGAGGGGTGCGTGTGTTTAGGGGTTAGAGGGTGGAGAGAAAGGTGAAGAAAACTGCCTGAGAAAGACTGGGGCGTCACTGGTAACAGCAGCTTCTCTTAAGAAGTATTATGTCTTCACAATTAGGGGAATAATCACTCTCAGCCAGGAGACAGGAGATAGTTTCTCAAGTTTGGTCCGACACTGGGGCCCTGGAGTTATAATCCACTGAGTTACACTAGCTCGGTGATTCCTGTCTTTTCATCACCTTCAGCCTCTCCGTGTTCATTCCACACCTTTGATCCGGCTGTAAGGAAACGGCCTGCCTCTGTGGACACAGCACACAGGGCCACACAACTCCAAGTCTAAGTCTCCACGTCTTCATCCTTTGCTTGTATCTACATCATATTTTCATTAGAAAAATACATCTGTTGCTTTGGAAGGCTATCTGTAGACTCACAATCCTGGGTTCTAATTGTATTATTTTATATCTATCTCCAAAAATAAACCTCATACCAAAACACACACGCATACAACTTACAGCTTACCAAATTATACTAACTACGGATTCCTTGAAGACAAGGACTTTTTGCATATCTCACAGGTATCCTGAGTTGGGACTCAAAGTAGGTAGAATTGAATAAATGTGGAATTGAATTTAATGGAGCATGTATTTCCAATGTCACGGAAGTTTGGTCACAAATTACGCTATGTACACCTCTTTATATAGTGTGATTATTCAGTGAAGAACCATGAGACACAGAAAATAGGTTTGCAGTATACAAATCTAGAAGTAACCACTGATGCAGAGATAATTTCAAAAACAAAGATACTTTATCTTTTTATAAATTATTCCTATCAGATAAAAAGCAGCATAACATAAGGACAGACATGGAAATTTTATCAAAAAGAAGATGCTATGTTTTCATTTCACCATGATGGCAAAGCTGACATCATTATTTTTGCCAGACACATTGTCGCCGCAATTTCAGGGCAGAGAACATTCGAGAATTATATTCTTCATAGGGAGTGCTGCCTTGAAAATCATGGATGCTAAAGTGCCCCGGAGCCGAGCAATGTGGAAATCGCTGGTAACTTCACTTACGCACTAGATGACTCACGGCCCCTGCTTTCCTGCCGTCTAATGGGGAATTCACACGCTGTGGGCCATGCTGTATAGACTTTGATCTCTCACACCTGTCTGTAAATAAATTTGTGTTTGCATCCTTAATTTTTATTTATCTATAAACGATATATGTGTACTACCATGCCAATTATATACCTTAGGAAAAAACACAAAAGTATAAATTGTTAGATAATGAGAGATAAAAAAGAAATCATATTTTGAAATGGCTAAACATGCCGGCTGCGTTAGATGATACCCGGCCACACGGTGTGTACTTAGTGCCAGGTTCAAGTTGCAGCAGTGAATGTGATCCATCTCATGCAGCCTTCTTGGTGTTTTTTTTTTGGCTCTGCACTTGGAAGACTGTATCAGACCGTTAATGTTTTTAGCACGTGTTATGGCTAACCAGGAGCTTTATTCATAGAAGAAAATGTATTGATCATGCTATTTTTTTTTTTTTGATTCCTTAGGCTTACAGTATTAATATCGTTTTGAGCAACGATTTATCAGAAAGTTTTTAAGCATCATGTTCATTACATGGGGCATGCATTAGTGATAGCCATAAAGCCACAAAAGC
Source organism: Avahi laniger (assembly GCA_963575035.1). Classification (NCBI taxonomy): domain Eukaryota; kingdom Metazoa; phylum Chordata; class Mammalia; order Primates; family Indriidae; genus Avahi; species Avahi laniger. The sequence goes on from CAUYSK010060294.1 coordinate 9,239, forward strand.
AGAAACACACAAAAACCGTATTATATTGCAATATGCAAAGATGATCAAATGATCCAATGAAAACACCTCTGTCAACACCTCCTCACAGTAAAGCTAACACTCTTACCTCAGTTTACCCTGCACAGAGTCATGACATGTGATAGGACCTATGGTGGGGTGAGAAAGGAACTAATGACAATTCATCTACTAAGTATAATAAAACTAAGGGTTTTTTTTAGCTTGGAAAATAAGTATGAAGAGAAGTTCTACTATTTTTATTGCACCCTAGTGGATTGTTTTGCGCACCACTTTGGAGACCACTGCAGGAGGGAATTGGAATTAAAATAACTATTCTGAGACATCTGAGCCATGTTCCTTTCAAAGAACCAAGGAACCACAATAGTAAGGTTTTCTCTAATTAATATTTAAAATACCATTTTTATGCCTTTCCTAGTGATCAGGTGCTCTATTTTAGGCCAGGAAAACAAACAGTTACCACTGTAGCAAAATTCTGGTTTTTAGAACAAGCTCATCCGGACCTTTGGCTGAAGTCCTAGAGCTCACAGGTCAGACTCGAAAACATAAAATGATTGGAGAATAATACAACACATTAAATAATACAGTACTGCAAATAATCACAGACTGTGAGCAGTGAATGGAGAGATTAATCTGGATGTAGTGAATGAAAGGCGTCATTTTAAAAGGATATTGAGCAGGGCCAGGCCTTAGGAAGAGGCACACTTCGGCTTGCAGAGATACCTCCTTCCAGGAAACGGAACGGTAGGCAGTGTAGTAGAAGGCAGGAAGGACAATAAAGAGATTATTTTTATTTATACAATTAGTATCTTTTACCTACAGATACAGAAGTGAACTGGGAACTGCAAGAGCCACTGGGGTCCGGCTACCGCTGGGGGTTCTGAGTTCTGCAGTGTGGGCTGCAGGGAAGATCTAGATTAAAAGTATCTTTTATAATCTGGTCTTAAAATTTTCATACTGGTGACAAATACTGGCTGGTGTAGAGAATTCTATAATTTCTTTTTATCACTTTCTGTCAGTTCCTACCTTCTTTCCAAGAAAATAAATTGTTCTAAAAATGTTTTAATAGCGAATATGTGTTGGGCATCATATGATCCAATCATCCCAGAGCCGTGCAATGAGAATATCGCTTTCCTCCAGGAGAGAACATGGAAACCCAGAGAGATTAAATTACCCACTTCAGGCCACAGAGCTGGTGCCTGTGGTTGTGTCACTGCTTTGGAAGCTACGAGGTCAGGGGACGGCGATACAATATGTGATATTTTGTCTTTCTTAAAAACAGGAACAAAGAAAGAAAATTTTTAAAAGCAACACAAAAGTTTTTTAAAAAGACACGTAGTTTGGACCGTTACAGGTTTTAAAGAGAAAGTGTAGTTATTCTTACCGAGGGTCCAGGTGCCACGAAACCCCGGGGGAAGACGAGGGCAGACTAGGGATGCTGAGAACTGCTGTGAGGTTGCACGTGGAGGGAGCCGAGCTACCAGACCTGTTCCAGAAAGACCTCGGAAAGCTCCAGGGAGCTGTCACAGGAAAAAAAGAAAAGCAGAAGAAAAGGTCTGAAAAGGGTCTGGAGAGATTGAAATTTGTCTGCCTTGGACCTTTCTTTTGACAATTCACATCCATCTCGAGCAGAATCACTGTTTATTCTTATTATGCCAGGTTTCCTTTTCTGGTCTGCTGGTTCTCTAGGGTTTCATAGGCCAGTAGTGTGAGTTTTCAAATTTTAAAAGCATTGGGATTTCACAAAAGCAAAATGTAAAGGCTACTCAGCAGCACAGTTTACTTAGGAGGTTTTAATCATAATAATCTGCATAGTGTATGAGAATTCCTACCTCAACCGTCTGTTCCCTTTCTTTCTCTTTAGTGTCTGGGAAAAAGCCCAGAACCCCTCCCTCTGATTTAAATACCTTATAAAATGTTGGTGGAAGCATTTTTTCCTATTCTATCTTCCTGATTTATTTTCTGCTGTAATGAACCAAATTAACCGGTCAAAGCCTCCATTAGCAAGTGTAATAAAATGGATCCTAGGTATAGTCAAGTGCCACCCTATGACACTGAGCTGTCATTGCCCTGTGGAATTTGGCATGTTCCCTGATGCCAGCATGCAGCCTGGGTTTGCATTTTATAATTTTGGAGATCTTAAAGACTTACTGCAGTCATGCTGGGGAAGATCTGTAAACGCTGACTGCAGTGAACAGGTACCAAACCGAAGGGATTGCAGCTTAACCCGAGCCCAGAGGCATTTCTGTGCAGCAAGCATGAAGCCAGATCACACTCCCATAACCCACACACCACACGGAAATTGTTACTGAGGAGGTTCAGCAACAGCATGCCAGACACTAAAGGAGCTATTTCTCTCTCTCCCTGTCTCCCCACAGTCTCCTCCCCCCCGGTTGCACATGGTGAGCATTTGTCTCACCTCCACGGCGTTCCTGCGTCTTATCGTACATCTGCACTGCCCACCATCTGAGCACCATGCAGCGCATATTTCCAATGTAAAAAGACAGACATCGTTATTATTTTAATTAACGAGTTGCCAGTTTGCATTCTTTTCCCTCCCCTTTCTCTCCATTAACATCATTCCTGTTCGCACCCAACCCCAGCCAAAAAAATTTAGTTTGCTGCGTTTTGTGAAAAATTGTTATTATAGGATGCAAGATTCCATGATAATATAGGTTGTTTTTGTTCCTTCTGCAGACTGTCACAGTACACTTGGCATCACTGAAATGTTGACCTGAAGGATGACGGGGCTGTCATCATAGTGAGGTCTTTCAACTTGGTGATTTTGTTAGCATTTAGGAAACGGAGGACAGGGTGCTTTCCTGGACACTTTGGCCAAATGAAGAACTGATTATTAATTTGTATCTTCATCAATGAAGATATAAAATAAAAATGATAATTGTTAATAAGCTAACAATTAACAAAAATAAATAGAATTATTAGCATGTTTCATCAGTGGTGATCATGTGCACCATTTTGCTATGTCCAAAATAATTTCGTAGTTAGGTCTTGGTATAGATTTTACACACACCCTTTTTTAAAGGACTATGCATTCACATGTATGAGTTGACTAAAATAGTTTTGGAGACTTCAATGAAGACAGACAGTATAGGAGGTTGTGATTTCCTCAAAGGACCCTTTACATTTTTCAATGCATTTTTTAAAGAGAGCTTTGACCACACACATATACATACTCTAACTAGGAAGACTGGCTTCCTGTTATAATCGATACAAATTACTTTTGAACTTAAAAAAAAATCAGACAAATATTCTAAATTGTTGAACTCTCTGGGTACATGTATCTTCTGCCTTGTTAAGTTTATTTACTTTATACAGTTTCCCTTCTTTTCTTGCATTAGAGCCTGTTCAATATCACTGACAAAATCACAGAAAGAACTCCAAGAACGTCTAGCTAAGCCATAGTCACTGAAGCAAGTAAGACGCTTGTTTAAATAATCAGAGGACGTGTTGATCTCCTCTATTTTTAAATCATATGGCTGGAAAATATAAACATGGTTTTTAATTATGAAATGCCTTCAAGCATTTTATAGATTAACAATTATTTTTCACCAACTCATTTGAAAAACTCTGCACACTCTAATAATCATTTAAAAAATCAAATTATATATTTATATTTGCTTCTCCTTTCCCGGACACTGTCTTAAGTCCTACATTTTATAGGATGCTTTATCTTCATGGTAAGCTCTGTGTTGTTTTGCACACACACCCAGAATGCCTGTTATAAATTTATGACCACACGCGTGCAGTTGAGTTCATGTACAGTCGAGTGCTGTTCTTTAGAGTAGACATTTTAGAGGAAATGAACTTACCTCAGATTGGTCCTAACTTCAGTCACACCCATCCATAAATGGCCCCAAGCTGCTGCTTTTTGGTAGTGGCACTTGAGTTGAGGGGATTCTTCAAGAATAAGACACCTGGTGACCCATAGTACGGTCCGGAAGAAGGTGGAGAGTGGAGGAAAGATGAAGGAGCGAGAATGGCTCCAAAGTCTCTCGTGACCTGGGGGATGTGACAATATTCGTCAGATGGTCAGTGCAAGGCGCAACAGGTTTGGGCAAAAGTTTACTTTTTAAAGAAGATAACGGAAGACAAGAAACCTGGGATTAAACCCTTAAGGAGCAAAAAAGTCACTTTATTTCCTCTTCATAAAATGAGAGTGATTATATTCAGTTGGAAAACTTAGTGGCCAGATGTGAATCTGTATAAATGTCTGTTATTTTTGCAAAGAAAAAAATTACGTGTTTCATTATGGAATTTCCCGCAGGTTGCCTTCTCCTGAATTACTTGTGAGAATTTTAGAAAATAAATATCAGGGGATTTTCTTGGCCATTTTGGTGAAAGGAAAATCTGATTATCAATGTATGCTGCTTTCATCAATGCGATTCAAAATAAAGGAAACCTGGACATATCGTGAGCTTGTTTTATCAACGTACAGCTCAATCAATTTGGCTTCCAAAGAACAAATCATCGAAGAGTGGGGTTTCCTGGTGAGGGAAGCCAAACCTGCTTCAGTCTTCTGCCTTAAAATAACCAGAATATTAAATGAATACTTTAAAACGTGCCAAATGTTCTAGGCTGCTGAAAAACCAATTTCTAAATCATCCTGACTGACTACAGATTATATCTCTGGATTAGAATTGCTATCTGGTTCTTTTTCCCATTAGAGTGTACAATGCGAATAACCATGAATTCAGTCATTATTCATTTGACCTCCACCGTAAGATAGGCTAATTTTAGGCATTAAAATTTAGAGACCCAATTTCTCTTCTCGGGAACCGTACGGTCTAAGTGAGATACGGAGGCAGCAGTGGGCGGATGTAAAAAGACAACTGACTAAATAGACAATTTCAGAACACGGAGATAAATGCTTTCACGCAGGGAGCACAGCTCTGGAATTCATAACGTTGTTCAGCACTGCAAGAGTGTTTGCTATGTGGCAGGGCCAGAGCCAGCATTTCACATGTAACATCTCATTTAAACCTCACAACAGTCCTAAGGAGTAGGTCCTTGTTCCCATTTTACAGATGAAAAACAGGTTTAGTAGCTCGCCCAGAGTTTGAACCTAGGTACTCTGGCTCCAGCTGCGCCTTCACAGGATTAAACCATGGCAGGGATGTGGAGAAGACTGGTGAGGAGAGAAAATGATGCAGAGAAGGATGGGCGCGGGTGTTTCCATGGAATCGTCAGCAGCATGCGATGGCTGAAGCACGGAGTTCAGAGAGGGCTAGGAGGGGGGCTGGAGGAGACAGGTGGGCTCGCCCTGGCTTCATGCTCCTCCAGGTGGTAGAGGAGCCCTGGCGCTGAGAAGCAGAAAAGGTGACATCCTCTGTTAAGTTTCCAAGTTCTTTGTTTTCAGTGAAATAGTAATTTTCCCCCTAAAATTTTTTAGAACTTAAAAAAAATACAGATGGATTAATTCTTATTTTATAGATCGGAAAGCAAAATTTCAGCGTGATAAAGTGCTTTGCCCAAAGTCGCTAGTTAGAGAGCAGATTCTAGCTAGAACCGTGGTGTCTCTTCTTACTTGTCTTTTCACTCTACCATATGACTATCTTATTATAATAAATGTAATGCTGAATACTGATTCTTAAAACAGTGTTTATCACTTGCTAAAAATTTTCCACTCCCAGTCTCTGTCCCTTCGTAGCACGGATGATGACAGAGTAACATTCCTAAAGTACATTTCTGTATATATCACTTCTTTATTTCTACATAATCGTACAATATTCAATTATCAATAAAAAATGACAAGTTCTCATATTGAAAGTCTAATTTCTATCTTTATTATACACATTCAGCAGAATCACTTAGAAGACTATAAAATAAATAAGAAGAATGTATTTTCTTTCCCACCAAGTTGATATTGTATATTCTTTGGATTACAGCATTTTTTTACAAATTTGGTTTTATCAGAAAGTACAAAGAGTGCTACAGAAAATAAGAAAACAGAATCCCTCAATAGGCTCACTAATCTATCACTCCATATTTTCCTTCTGATAACCTTCATCTATCAACTGAGTCACCATTCGACTCTCGCTGAGGGTTACTATTCATCTTATCTCTACAAATTTCCTTCACAAAAAGGGAGTCCATTTGCCTTATAGATACAACTTAGTTTTGAATGGAAATAGGAAAGGAATGTATTAGGTTCTTACATAATATCTACAAATGTTGACAACAAGGAGACTGTCTGGAAGAAAATGAATCAATATACGTTTAAACATTTTAAGAATGATTTTATAAAATCGCTTCTATTTAAAATCTGCCTTTGCAAGTGTCACATCCTCCCAGGGTTGATCTTTTCCACAAATGGAGATTCGAGAAGCCAAGGATGTGCGTGCGTTAGCAACCTGTGCTGCTCCGTGGCAGGTGCAAGCCTTGATGGCATCGAAAGGCCCTGCTGTCCTGGAACCCGTGGCTGAGTCCCCAAGACATCTCTGAGTTCTGACACCTAAGGCTGAAGGCCCACATTGGTCTGTCTGCCTTGTATCCCTCGCTGTGTCCGAAAGCAGAGTCCCAGACTTAACTGTCCCAACACAAAGTACGGGAACTACGGCTCTCGATCAGCCTCCCAGGTTTCCCACGAGCCTGTGTGTGGGTTTCCGGTAATCTGCCCCAGTAGAAGTTACTGAACATTTTTGTGCTCCCTCAAGAGGTATCATGATAACGGACCTCTTCTCAATTCCCGTTGACTATCCGCTGCAGGCTCTTCTCACTAATGCAAACTTGAGAGAGGTAGCCATCAACAAACGGAGCACTACTTTTTAAACAATTAAAAACATTATGCATTTATCTGTATAGAAGTTTTCTGTGTGTCTGATGTTTATATAACTTCAGATTTGAGAGATAACTGAGAAAAAAAACTATGCTTATTTATTCATGAAACTTTTTTTTAATACCATAGAATGCCGGAAGTCAGAGAATTGAAACTTGAAATAGTTAAACTTGCAAAGAGACTCATTCATTACTTTTCAGAGAAGAAAATCTTCTTAGAGCTGAAACATTCAATTCTTGGTTTCAGTCCAAAGGTTCTGTTCAGTTGTTTTGAAGTTACAGGGAAAAAAATGTACTTTTCCTATCGTACCCATTGACATTTTTAAACAAAAATAATTCAAAGATATTTAAACAGTACAACTTCAAATGTCTGTGGTTAATCCATTGCGGAGAAGACTCTGCAGGAAAAAAAAAAACTATGAAAAAATAAACTTGTAGTTTGATAATCCTTTCAAACACTGGAATCAAACTAAAATTCTTCTAGGTTTATGATTGTACTATCAAAGTGGGTTATACTCTTAACTAAAAAAGAATTCAGTTTCCCGTATTGTCTTTTCTAAAGAGTTTTTAAGGGTAATTAAAAAAAAAAACAATTGCATTTGGAATTACAGAACAAAGTAGTCACATGCTAGAGAGTGCTGTTTCACAAAGAATTAACCTAGTTACCCTGCATTTCAGGCTACTTCTTGGTAAGGGCCACTCTCTACTAACATTATGCAAAATAGAATTAATATGTGATCTTTCCCCCCATGCTTTTGTGTTATAATTTAGGCCCAAATTTTATTCTTAAGTGGTGAAGGATGAATAATTTAATTTAGAGGGAAGAGTACACAGCATAGCAGCCCAGAGACAAAAGCTGACAAACGTGAGACTCTTACAGATGTCTGTGCTTATCCAGCCTCTGTTGCATTTAGGGACAGTGGAAAATCAATGGGTTTGAATTCTTGGGTAGGAAACTTTATCTCTTGCAACTTTGCTTTTTTTAATCTATAAAATGGGGATGACAGTAGAATTTTTGTGACTGCTAAAAGAGGAGATAATCTGGCACATGGCACATACTTAGGAATTGTTAGTTTTCTTCTCCTTTCTTTCCTAGAGGCAAATATTCATTAATGTAATCTAAAGTCATAAAATACACGTAAAATAAAAGGATACTTAATAGCCAATATGAAACAAATTTGTGTCATAAATTTATTTACTCTCCTTCGAATCCATGGTTTTCAAGTTGTTGTTTATACATCATTAGTAAGTGTGAAATCAACTTAATTGGCTCTGACCAGAAGCAAGGAGAAGAGAAAATATCAGAGTGTATCACACATAGAGGAGTGTCGTTTCCTTAAACTTTCATTTCAGTTATACAGATGCATGTATACATATTGTGGACTAGGTTGGAATGTAAAATGTATTTCTTACCAGAGGTTGCAGTTTTTAAAAATGAAAAACGTTACTTTATCTGTGCTTTCCATTCTCACTGACATCTTTTTCTGTTTTTGAGTACACAAAGTATCTACAAAGATGGCCTTGAACATATGTCAATGTTCAAAGGTTCGCTGATGGATATTCATCAACTAAACATATTTTCCACATTCAAATAAAAGAAAATGTTCTGATTGGCCAAATACCATAATTTCTTGAACAATTACCAGTTACGAGGCCCGAGGCTATCCGCCCACTCTAATCTTCAAACCTGCCTCAGAAGGTGTTGATCGTTGTCTCTTATTTTGCAATGAGGAAACCGAGGCTCAGAGCAGGGAACTCAAAGCCGAGGCTGGGTTGCAGTTTGGTCTCTCTCCAGGCCCTGGCTTTTCAGCACTGAGCCATGAACGTGTTCTCAGGTGGAATGCAATTGTGTGGGATGGTAAGTGGAGAGATGGTTCTCATGGCTCATGCTTCGCTGTCAAAGGCTGGCTGAGCGTTGAGTCACACAGACGGGAAGGAACGCCCCGCACGAAGGACACAGACGGCAAAGAACTCTTCTCTCACGGAGCAAATTGGGTCTATCGGTGACTGCTTTAGTCATAACACAATTTAGCCTTTTAAAGAGTCGGAATTGAATAAATACAGTACAGGAAGTTCAAAAAGTAATATTTTAGAAACCACATTCTTTTCTCCAGAACAGACAGCACAGAAGGTTCCATTTCCCACATTAAAACACTGTCTTCTCCTTGGGACACAGTGAAACATTTACTAAGAGGTCTGAACAGCCAGAAGCATGAACCCTGATTTTTTTCCCACTGTGTTCACAAGAGCAATGGATTCAATGGCAGTCCAGGATTCTGAAACACCCTGTTCAGATTTCTTTGCTCATGTTCAGCTAATATGAATCACTTTGACTGAGTATTGCCCTGCCTTGCAGAATGGTATTTGACGTTATTAATAGTTGGCTCAGTTGAGTTCACCACAATAAGAGCTTTCTCTGGCCTGAGAGAGAGCCAACCAAGCCCTTGTGAATGTCAGCATTAAGTTCGGGGATGGGTTCAGATCCAAATTTTAAAATATAATAAACACTCTCAAAAGATATATTACAATGGACCAGCTACTAAAAACCATCATAACGGGGCAATTGTGGAACATCAAGCTGAAAATTTAAACTTCGAATGTATCATATGGGAGAAAGTTATAGAAGGGAACTTCTTAAGAGGATTTTACAATACTTACTAAGTAATGTATTAGTATCCTTTTCTTTCTTGCTTGCTTGAAGCTACTCAGCTCAAATCTGAATTAACTTATTCTTATGTGATATTAGATGGTCTCAAAAATGCCTTCTGTTTCAAAATTCCTCACTTATGAATGGTATGTACTCAGTGATAAGATGTTATAAAGAGCCTTTAGGAAGCACTGTGAGTGTCACCAAGGGGCACGCCGCACTGGTCCCAGTGTAGCACTGGCACAAGGAAAGACACTCGGGGTGGCTGGGGAAATTGACTTCATACAGCGTCCACATATCTTGAACTAACATTCTTACAAGCAAAACTATTGCACAGAATTCCAATCAAATTGGTCAAAACCACCATATTTAGACTAGAAGCAGCCTCTTCAATCACTCAATTCATGTCCTGCTGAGAAGAGCAGTCCTTTAATGAAGAACTTATGATTTGTATGCTTTTTTAGGAATCCAGGAAGAAATGATAATTTACTTTTCAATAATAAACTTTTAGACTATTGACAACTTTCCTTGCACCCACCTCCCACTCCCTTTAGCCCAAATTTCATTTCTAACTGCATCTTTACAACAATGATGCTGTTCATGTTTTATCATACTGAGCATAGAAAAAGAATCATAATTAGTATAACTTAAAACATAATTATTATACTTTCATACACTCTTAGCAGCTGATCTCAAAATCATTTCTATCAAAATTCTCTTTCTGTTGATTTTTTTAAAAATTCATTATTTCTATATTTTTCACAGTTCTTCTCGAGGGTATATTTTGGCTGCCTATGTAATACAGGCTCAGTAGAGAAAAATTAGAGGATACAGACAAAAATGGAGATGAAAACAAGAAGTTCTCACAGCCCTTCCACACAAAAGAAATCGCTGTTAACATTTAGGATTCTCTGCATATAAGCATGCATTAAGTTTAACAAAAAGTACCATCATCTATGCTTCAAAAAAACTGCCAATTATAAGCAATTGTCCTTGTTAAAAGTTTTTCAGAAATATTTTTAACAGTTGTAAATGTTATATTTCTGGAACATGTAATAACTTAACTATCTTATATCATTAGGCATTTGGGCTTCTTCCAATCTTTCACTGTTACAATTTATGCTGCTGTGAATTTACTCCTTGTATTCATTATTTTCTAGAGGTAAAACTGCCACCTCATGAGGACCAGGATGATGTTAAAAATTGCGGCCGGGCACGGTGGCTCACGCCTGTAATCCTAGCACTCTGGGAGGCCGAGGTGGGCGGATTGTTTGAGCCCAGGAGTTTGAGGTTGCTGTGAGTTGGGCTGATGCCACGGCACTCACTCTAGCCCAGGCAACGGAGTGAGACTCTGTCTCAAAAAAAAACCAAAAAAAAAAAATTGCCCTGCAGAGATGGAAATAGTTCCTTCTCCCACCTGTCCCGTTGCTCTCGGCCCACATTGGCGATTACCCTTACGTTAGACAGCCTTTAAAATGGTCCCCCGTGATTCTCTGTCAGTGTGAAGTGCACACGGTGACGCGTTTCTAATGCACACGATGGGCTATCACTGCAGACGGAGTTGCAGAAAGACTGCTTCTGTCCGGTGCCCTCTCGTCCGCGTCTCTCTCTCAGATCCCGCACACCGAGGGCAGCATGCTGCCGTGGCAGGTGGACATGGCCTGACCAGGAGCTGACGTCCTGCGTCTAACGGTCCGAGAGTGACCGAAGCCTGTCAACGACCGTGTGTGAGAGCTTGGAAGGCGACCCTGCAGCCCCAGCACGGTCTTGAGAGGACTGCGGCCTCATGAGAAACCCCGAGCCAGAACCACACGGCTGTGCTGCCCCCAGGCTCTCGATCCACATCAGCAGTGAGAAAGTTTGTTGTTTTAAGCTGCCGAGTTTGGGGGTAAATTGTTAAACAGAAATATTAACACATAACGAGCAACTGTGTTTCCCATCCTCACCAATTTTCCTTTGAATGGCTTTGCCGGGTAGAATGGTTGGAAGTTGTTGTTCTTTTGTTCATTTGCCCATTGGTCATTCTTCTGTTGAGGGTCCTCTCGTCATGTTTTCCTTTTTTCTTATTAATTCATAAAAGCTCATTATATATGAAAGATACAACTCTTCATTAGACATGTCGTAAATATTGCTTTCTCAGGTTCCCATTTTGGTTCTATTTCTCTAGACACTGAAGTTGCTTGATAAAAAGGCTTTCAATTTGTTGTAGAAAAATCCATTCACGTTTCCTTTTATGGTTTCTTCTTTTGTGTTTATGCAGAGGAAAATCTTCCTCATCCCTAAATTAGATACATACCCACCTGCATTTTCCAATAGTTTTAGATAATAAAACCATAAACATGGAATTATTTAGTCTATTAAAATTTATCTGCTTAATATGACATACAAATATGACTTTTTTCCTCCAAATTTCTGGTGGTCCTAGAAATATTTATTTAATACCATTTTCCAGACTGATTTAAATTCTGCCTTTATTACATAGTAAATTCTTAGAGGAGCATTTCTCAAAGTGTGTTCTAAGGACCTGGCAGTTTCTAAGAAATTTTCACGGGGTCCACAGGTTAAAACCATTTTCATAATAATACTAAAATGTTTGACATTTTCACTGTCTAGACATCTGCACCGATGGAGTAAAATCAATGGTGGGTAGAACTGTGGGTGTGTTAGCACAAATCTGGGCAGTAGTGGTCATTGTTTTTTATCTCCACATACTTGTACTTTAAAGAAAACTTGTTTTTCACTTAAGAATGACGATCAGGCAGTAAAGATTGTTAATTTTATTAAACCTCAAATCTTGAGCACACATCTTTTTAATATTCTGTGTGATATAATAGGAAGTACACTTAAAAACTTCTACGTAATGGAGAATGGTAGTTGTCTTGAGAAAAAACATGTCCGATTGTTTGAATTGAGAGTTTTTTTCATGAAACATCATTTTACTTAAAAAAAAATGACAAACTATAGTTATTCAGACTTAGGCATCTGGCAAACATATTCTTGAAAATGAACTAAGTGAAACTATCACTTCAAGGAAATCAACTGAGACTAATTTTTGCCAATGATGAAATTCAAGCTTTCAAGTGAATATTAGAATTTTGGGGCCAGGCACAGTGGCTCACACCTGTAATTCTAGCACTCTGGGAGGCTGAGGTGGGAGGATTGCTTGAGCTCAGGCGTTTGAGACCAGCCTGAGCAAGAGCGAGACCCTGTCTCTACTGAAAGTAGAACAATTAGCCGGGCGTCGTGGCGTACACTTGTAGTCTCAGCTACTTGGGAGGCTGAGGCAGGAGGATCCCTTGAGCCCAGGAGTCTGGGGTTGAGTGAGCTATGATAATGCCACTGCACTCTACCAAGGGTGACAGAGTGAGTTGCTGTCTCAAATAAGTAAATGAAAATAGAAATTAAAAAATAGAATTTTGGGAAACCTGCATCTACCATCCTAAGCTTGATAGCTTTCCAATACTTAAAGATGTTTCTGATGAGACTAGTGATAATATTAAGTGTAATTTTTTGACATTGTATAATAAAATCTGTCAACATTTAGAAAATCCTCATAACTTAATTCAAAGTAAAAAACAAATGGATTTTAGAGTACAAAAAGTTATTGATATGGTTTCAGATTCCACATTGCAGGTAATCTTTAAGAAACTACCAAGTGGTGAGTTCTAGTGCAGTATCAAAGAAGCACACTAACCCTTCCTCCCTCATCCCACGGTATATCTGTGAGGCCAGAGTTTCTTCATCTACATTAACCACATCCCGCATATGGCAGCAGACTGAATGCAGAGTCAGGTAGGAGTCTCCAGCTGTCTTTTATTAAGTGCAGCATTAAAGAGATTTGAAAAAAGGTAAAACAGTGCCATTCTTATTACTAATTTATTTTTATTTTGGAAAATACGGTTTTTTAAAAAAACATGCTATTTATATTAATATGTAATGGGTTTATTATGGCTAATTTTAAATGAATAACAAATGAATAACTTAATAATTGCTCAGTTTTGATTTCTTATGTAGTAAGTGTGGATATTTATAACCCACAGAGAGACCACTTTGGGATCCCTTTTCCTTCTTTGCTTTTCCGCGTCATCCTTCTTGTCAACATTTATATTGCTCGAGTCCTAAAATACGCTTATCCTCACTTCCAGACGCAGCTTCTCGCCTTCTCTTCAAAACCAAAGATTCTCCTCTCTTGGCTTCTCAGAGAAAGCGAACCATCACAGTTTTCCGTCTTCAGTGGCCCCTCATGCCCCACGGACTGTGACAACCCGCCATCCTCTCTGCTGTTTGTGAAGTTTGCAGTCACATTCTTTCTTCCCTCTGTCCGTCAGCTCGCCCATTTTTATGCCTATATAAAAATCTCATCGATACCTATTTATATATTGTATTTCGTTTTATGAAGGCACATGATTTTTTTACCCTCCTTTTTTTTGCATTGCTGTAAACATTTAGTTGAAAACAACTGCTGAAAAATTAAAATGCATCATCCATCTTCTCTATGAGCACATTAGATAGCATTAGATAGGGGCAAAGTGGATTAGATCCAAACTCCTGCCAATTGTGTTCTGTCCTGGCGTGTTTTCAACGGCTATTCAAGCGTATGTACGAGAGTTTGTAAAGGGCAGGCATTTCCAATTTATATAAAAGACTTAAGCTGCTGCTAGTGGAAACTAACTGCGTAAGTGAATTAAAACACAGCCTATTACGAAGATCTATACTTCCCTTCAAGAAATTTATAAGCTTCTATTATCAGTAGCATAAATCACTCAAACAACCACATCAACTAAACCAAATTGTGTAGATTATAATAACAGGCCCAGTGGCTGGAATAATTCCAGAGCAATTTAGCTCATTAGGTCTGGTTTATCTTATACTAAAAGTTTCCCTCCATCTTGCTTTTATAAATGGTAATTTTTTGTTATCATGTTTCCTGGCACTCTGTTGCATCAAATTCCACTCCCAGCCCTCAATTCTAAAGCGTTCCATCCACTGGACCTACCAGTCTGCCGTTGGGGTTTGCCCATCTCTGCACACACCGCTCTGCCCCTCACCACTCCACCCCTGCAGTGGGGAAAGCTTCATTTTCAAATTCCAGCTGCTACAGTCATTCACCTCTTATGCATGATAACATTATTGAAATGGTTTTAGACTCCTGAAGCCTGTTCTTTAAAGGGTGTTTAGTTTCTTCTAAGCACTGTCTTTTTAAAAGATATAACTGACACAAATCATCACAATTAGGTAAGTCTTGACTGCTAAATCTGGGTACATCAAGCAGGCTAAGAATTATAATGCCAGAAAATTATTTATTCTCTGTAAGACTTGCAAAAATGTAGGAGTTATAAAGAGCATGATTTTATTTTAAAAATAAGAATATCTGAGAAACACTGACATTTTAATAGTTATTTGAATATCATAGTATGAGAAGAGACTTCTCAGTGCAAAGAATTTGTGCAGGTGATTTAAAATGCTCCCTTTTACTTTTGAGGCATCACTGTGAGATAGGTTTTTTTTTTCCCCTCTTAGCACATAAAGCAATTAAAGTAAATGCCCAAGATTACACATGCATTTGAAGTTAATAGTATTCTTGAAAGATTTTCCAATGCGCTTCCTCTTTCTTCACTGTAGCTATTCTACCAAAAAGGATAAACCAAAAGTTTATTGTCCTAAGAAGAAAAAGGATTGGTATAGCTCAGATCCTAGAATGTCAGGATTATATTAATAACTCATGATAATAGAGGCCATCAGCTTTGATTCTCAAGGTGACTTCAAGAAAAACTATCCATGATGAAATAAAAGTTTGCTCATTTTATTTTCCCCAAAACATTTCTATCCTTCTATATTTTCCATCTTTTCCAATGACATATGCCCTGCCTCATCCAACCCACACACCTGGTCGCCCTCAATTCTGCACCCCTTCCTTCCCTCTCCAAGTGCAGTGGGTACCACAGCCTGCAGATTTTACTTTCAAAGGATGGTGCACGTGGACTTCTCTGTGTTCCGGTTCTGGCATCCTAACTCAGGATCTCTTGATTTCTAACTTGGCCGCTAATAAATCCTCCTATGTTGCCCTGTCTTCACTGTGCAATACCCCGTCTCCCCATCCTCCTCTTCAGCACGCTCAGAATAATCATCTGAAAAACAAAACTGATGTTGTCACGCAACCTCTAGTTCAACTTACTTGATAAGGTCTAAATTATCTTGCACAGAAATAAAACACCTTTATGATATGGCTGCTGCCCCTTTTTCGCTGCACTTCTCCTGCCCTCTTCCTGCACGCTTCGAAGGCACACCAAATGACCCAGAGGTGCGAGAATATGCCCTAATCTTTCTCAACTGCGTGCACATGTTACTTCTTTTGTTCTGAATGCCTCTGACCACATGGGGACCTCCTGGCTTAAATGTCACATATCCTGACATGTTTCCTGGTTCCCCCTACTCGCCCTCTCTCCATCTCCCTTTTCGGGATGGAGCCCTTCCTCTCCTGTTTCCCACAGAATCATGAATACATCCTTCTGTACTTACTTATGTTCATCTCTTCAACTGACCTAGAAGGCAGATTCCATGCGCTGCTATTTTTAGCTCCACTTCATAAAAGCTTTGTCACTTCAATGAAGGCAGAAAGCAGAAGAGGGCAGCGGTATAATTTTGAGCCTTCTGCAAACTCGAGTCTGAGAGGCCTCTGCGACACGAAGGGAGAGGGCGCAACGGACGGTCGGAGCTTGTGATCAAGAGACCGATTAGCGCCGGAGGTAGAGATTGGAGATCATCAGTGGTGACAGCCAAGGCCATGGGTGTGGAGGAAAAACAGTAGGAAAAGAAAAGGGAGCTAAGAATTGGACCTTAGAGGACATTGCATTAAAAGATTGGGGAAGGCGGAGAAATTCACACAGATGACGGAGGAGTGCGCTGAAAGCTCAGAGAATGATGTTGAGAGGAAATCGAGACTGAAGAAAGTTTCCAGGAAAAGGAAGTGTCTAATAAAAATGATAACTGAAAAGTATCTATTAGATTAGGCTTTCAGTTTAGTTCTAATCTTAGTAGGAATATCATTTTTAAAAGTGGAGGCAAATTTTTATTTGATGAATAAAGATAAAAATGTTGAGAATAGTGAGTACTGATTTTCTTGCATCTAGGATTTGTCTGTCTTGGAATTAGTCTTGGGTTATGGGAAGACTATGGCGAGAAAAATGTGAAGTGTTTCTTGGTGGGCTGGGGACAGGACAGGGTTCACCGAGGGGGACTGACACTGAGCATCTTTGACCTCGGCCATGAGTGGCCCTGGGCACAGTGAAAACCAAAATTATCCCCACTGTTTTCTGAACCCGGCATGTGGGAGGGGACATCTCCCAGCCGAGAAGCGCTGGCACCTAGGTTTGCTGTGGCAACGCTAGCAGGGTGCTGGGAGGACTTCTGGAGTTTTCTTGGCTTAAAAGTCCCACAACATTGGTCAGCTGTGGAGGCTATCAGGAGCCTTTCTTCCCTAATCAAGGCATATTACCAGCTTACTGTGAGACAGTAATAGCCTTTACCTCTCAGCCAGCGCTCTCGTCACACACACGCACACGCACACGCACGCACACACGCGCACACACACACACACACGCGGTTCTTATACTTCTTGCCTGTTTCCACCGGCAATCTCACATCTGCTTCCTCGTCACTGTTTATGTTTTGTTCCTGACAGATCTTTGATGCCACTTTTCCTGTTGCAAGATCACTAACAACTCGTTAGTTTTAACATAACCTCAGTCTGTGTAAATATGTAGGTGTTCATGAATGTAGTCGCGTGTGCATGTTACAATCTAAAGATTTTCTTCTGCATTCTTGTGTGAACACATATATTCCATTACGGACACGTGGCGACAATATCCGCCCTTTGATTTCCTCAGGCTGCATCCTTCACGGATGAGTGTTTACTTTTCTGCTCCACCCGAACCCGCCGGGCGCTCGGAAGCCCTGCTCCGGTGCCGCTCTGCCAAGAGGCTCTTCACGCGGCTCTAGAACCAATTAGGAACTTACTACCTGTGTGGGTTTTACGCAAGTCCTGACCTCTTTGAGCTTTGGTTTCTGAAACTTTAGAATATTATCATCAGCATGGCCTACATCACGTACATTAACTCTGAGGTTCCAATAAATTAATGTCTGTAAAAGCAACTGTGCAACTATTAATTAAAAGCCTACTATAAGTAGTAAAAGCAAATTCATGAATCTTCTATTATTTCATGTCAACTATTTCAATATAACTTTTCCCGTTTAGGAATGCATTTCCTTTTTGAGGTACACTCTGAGAGAGAGTTGTTTTTTCATTACCTGCAAAAGGCATGGCTTTTACTGAGTTGTCCGACAGGGTACCAAAACCATCAGTGGATTTCCTGATCCATGCACTTGCACATAAGAAACCGATGGCAGACCACCAACCTACTTCACATCGAGACCAAACAGCGCTCAGATGGAAACAATGACTTCTAGTCATTAACAGCCCGATTAAACAGAAACCATTGACCCAGAGGTGAAAGGCTCTGATACCCCATTCCCTACTCTTAGATCTGGAGTACCGGACCAGTTTGCTTTGCTTAATTACTTCACTCATTAATGGAATGCCAAACTAAACTGCAGCATGTGTGTGTTTTATATTTCAATTGTCCACTTCTTTCAGCATTTTTTGGAGATAACCTAGGGATTCTGTGGCTTTGCTTAAGCCACACATATCACATAGGGAAAGACCTGGAACACCAAAAGGATGTTTAAAAAGATCAGAGGAGATTATATTATAAAATAATATTTATACTACTCACATATACCAACACAGTCCTAAAATGATTAGGGCCGTGTTTCAGGTTTTAGAGGCAGGCATTTTTGGCAGGTGTGAGTTATTGCAGCACTAAGAGCCCTGTGGCTGCTGAAAGACTCCCAGCCCATGATAGGTTTGTGAACTGATAGTGTCTTTTTTCCCCTTTCTCCAGAGGAGTGCTATCAAAAACATAGCAAGAACCTTAAGATTTTGCTGTATGGCACTAATGGAAATATATTCACGTGAAGTGATTATCTCTGATGGTTCTAGACAATCTAAAGATGCATTACATTTTCCTAATAACACTTACCTTCTTTTTGATATGATGTTTTAGAAGAACAGCTTGTGCTTATAATCAGTACAATTTATCACCTATCCCCAAAGTACCCTGCCGTTGAAATGCCTGACATATATATTGGGTGTCATGGATTTAGCAAAAATTGAATTATAAATTGCCCTGCCAGTTTTTGCCTCTGGAAATAATGAAAAAGTAAGCTAGAGAAATGTTCTTCTGAAGGATTTACTTTCGGAGTGACTGTGAAGAAAGAAACAACCAGTGTAGATTGCCAAAATGTTATCTCTTTGAGCATAGATTATTTGGGCAACTAAGAAAATATAACAATGGAATTAAGAAAAAGTGTAAATTCCACATCCAGGAAAAGAAAGCAGTTGAAATAATATATTCATTTTAAATAATTAAAGAATTTAATATCAATCTCAGGATTTACCTAAAACCAAACCAAATGTCATGCAAAATTCTTTTTAATGATAATAGTCTATTCATATAAATGAAACCATGGCCTATTGGAGTTAATTACTAATTAGCAGTCAAAATAGGTTTATCACTAAGTTTATTTATAAGCATATTATATAAAGTTAAAATAATCTTATGAGCTTTTTATTAAATGCTCATTGTACAAAACTGAGAAATGCAAAATCTTATAAAGACAAATTTTGTACTTCCACTCAAATTTGGTGTAGATTTTTCTAGCATTTTTTCCTGTGCAATATGTTTTCAAACAAAATTATGTGTGTACTCTGTATTTTTATATTTGGTTTTTGTACCTAGTTATAAGTCATTGTATTAGATAATATTAGAAATATGTTATTTACCACTATATGAAAGTATACTCACTAAAATATTTATTTTTGAACATAGTGCTTTTCTAACTTTTGGCTATGAAAACCAGCAAAATGATTGTATTTATACCTAACCTATGTTTCAACTTTATTTGCTTAGAAATAGAATTAGTGGATCAAAAATCTGAAAGTTTTGAAGTTACTTGATAATATTTCCAAATATCTGGTGGAGCATCAGAGCCCACACCTGTAATGCTAGTACTTTGGGAGGCCAAGGCAGGGGGATCACTTGAGGCCAGGAGTTTAAGACCAGCCCGGACATTATTGCAAGACCCCATCTCCACAAAAAAAATAAAAATTAGCTGGGTGTGGTGGCATATGCTTATATTCCCAGCTACTCAAGATGCTGAGGCAAAAGGATCGCTTGAACCCAGGTGTTTGAGGTTGCAGTGAGCTATGATATCACTGCACTCTAACCTGGGCAACAGAACAAGACCCTGTCTCAAAAAAAAAAAAAAAATTCAAATATCTTCATAAAAATTTTATATTGCCTTCCTTTCCACCAGCAATCAGTATGACTGCCAGTCACAGAAAGCCTTACCAAGTTTAAATTTTTTTGAGCTTTTGGCTTTTTGATAGGTGAAATATTTTATCTCCTATTAATTTGAATATTTTGATAACAAGTTATAAGATTTTTTTCAGGTGTTTATTGGCTGTTAGAAGTTTTTCTATGAATTTTCCATTAGTGATCTTCACTTTTATTGAGATGAATAATTTCTTTAAACTTACTCTTTGTTGAATTATAATTTACATAATTCAACATAATTAATATAATATATGATTGAATTATATAATTCAATATAATTTTTATAATTATAATTTTTTCTTAGTAATATCCTACAATGGATGCCATAATTGATTGTATAGGGTAATTTTTCATAGTTTCTTAAGAACATAGTTTTAATGTTCTGAAAAATGCTACATCATTACTTAAGTATGCTTATTGTGTTATTTTGTTACATTTTTAATAATTATCTAGCTTGATCTTTCCAAATCTTAGTCATGTTAGGATTTATTTCAGTCACATTCATCTGCAGAGAAAGATGATCTCATAAGTTCACTGGTATTTTTTAACTGGTAACATTTTATATTGTCACCTTGTTTTTCTTTGACATTAAGGTCATTAATGCATTTACTTAGGTAGAAGTATTTTCTATCTTCCGTCAGGTTATGTTGGAAACTTTCGGAAGCGCACAACATATACCTATGCTTATTACTAATACTCTGTGTACTTTGTAAATGGAACTGGTCATTAAGATCTTGGCAACTTCGAAGTCTGTCTCAGTCATGCCAACGGTGGGGGCGGGGAGGAAGAAATCCAAGAGAAATGAGGGCTCTGTCAGTCTGTATTCTCTTGGATCCTCACGCAGAAGATGGAAATATAAAATTAGGAATGTGACAATAACACCTTCATGTAGCAAGAAAAACAAAGTACTGGAAATGGTTAAAATCTACATCTCCTTTTTATGCTCACATAGATTTATTAATATTCACCTGCTAGGATTTGATGCTATTCTGTATTTATTTGCTGAGGGACCTTGGCAAATTGCTTCTTTTCTCCGAGACTTTTATGGTGTTGGGTTTTTTTTTAAATCTACTTTACAAAGTTATTATAAATATTAAAGAAATGTATATAAAGAACCTGACACACAGAACAGTCTTTGCTATACATTAGATGCTCAATAAACGATGTCTGCTGCTGCTACTTCTGCTACAGTTTCTGCTACAATATCACTACTACTAATACTTCTATTTATATTTGAAGTTCTAATTTCTTTGAAATATTCTTCACTTGGCTATGTCTATAAAAATACTTTTAAGTTTGAGTAAGATCTTAGAATCTTATAGTTCTTTTCTCAAATATCCTGTGTGATCTTTACAAAAACCCTGTGTGATGAGGAGAGGTATCACCATCTCAGCTGTATAGATGCAGAAACTAAGCTTCAGAGATAAGAAGTGGCGGGACGGACCCTGCATTTCTGTGACTTAGCGTAGCCCTGCTTGCATCATATCCCGAGGACAGGAATTTCAAAGGAAGCAGTACAAGGCCAATATGAGAATGCAGGACTCCCTTTCCATTCTCTTAGTGTCCTCCTTTATCTCTTTTGCTATCCCACCCATCAGACAAATGCCTTTTGAGTTCTGGAAGTAACATCATGTTCTTCTTAAAGTGAACAATACAAATGAAATGCTTAGAGGTACAAAAGCCATTATGAGAAGCATTAGTCATTAATGCCGAAGGTTAAATAGGCACAGCTGTACCACGAAATCCAGATGCCTTTTGATAACTCGCTCTTCCCCAAAGCTGCTGATGAGCTGTCCCCATATTTCATTATATTCAGATTTTATCCATCAGCGCAAACCTCATCAACACGTGTCTGAGTCAAGTAGTCCATACCTATACCACAAATTGCTCAAAGGTGTATTTTCAATACATCATTGAGTCCAAATTTCAGTTTTTTGAAATCATTGCCTTGATTGGCAATTAGAAGTGGGCAAAAGAAAGAAGAACTAGGTAAAGTTGAGTACATTTCTGAGACTTAAAACTTCACCCTGAGCTGAAGAAATGAGCTTTGCAATGCACAGAAGCCCACTCCGTTTCTAATTGTGATCCCTTGATCTCCCCCGGGTAGGTGAGATTTCCCTCCGGAGAATCATGAATCAGGTATTTAAAATAACATCTCGGAGACAGTGCAAATCATAAACCTGCTAACTTTTTTCTTCTGGGTTTATGTGTGGCATGACAGACAAGGAATTCAGACTTCTTAATAAAATAGTAGCCGATATATCCTTGTTGATGGTAGGCTTGCTGCCACTGGAGTTACCATCCTACATAAATGCTATTGTAAAAAATCTCCTGGACTTCATTTTATTCTGGCTGACATCCTGACTTTCCAAAATAGTGATAGAAGTCAAGACCCAAAAGGGAGAGTAGAGCCAAAAAAGAAGGCAGATGCATGTCACGCAGACATAACGCAGATCGGCGAAACCCACCTTCACTTAACAAACACTAGATAGCGAAGGCAGAAAGTAGAACCACCAAACCCTGCAGAATAAACTCAGGCCATTTCAAACAAACACGCAGAGATGGGAAGTGCAGTGTGTATGTTCATACTATTTAATTCTTTCCTTTAAACTTTAAATCTGCAAACAAATAACTATAGAAATCGCTTTTGATCTTGACAAATCTAATCTGACTTGAACTTGGGGTCTAAGGCTGTGACACTGAAATATAAAGACGTGTTTTCTTCTCCCTTTCGGTGGCTTGGGCTTGGCTGGCAGCAAGAGCTTTAAATCAGTCTCTTTCAGTTTTTCCCAACAGCACTGTTGCGAATGAAGTAGACCACAACAAAATCAAAACACAGTACTGAAATTCACAGAAAAGAATGTTGCAACCAACTCAAACACAGTCTCCATAGCTTCAGTTTACTCGTTGTTAACGATTTTAAATCATCTCCCTGTAATGGTCAAATTCCATTTAAGCAAAAGGAGATCTGGGGCCACTTCCACTTACAAAGCTAGGATTTTAATCTCTCACCTCTCAAACTGTTGAATGTATTTATTTGGCTCACAGGGTGTTGTTTCACTGGAGGGAGACAATATTTTAAATAAAGAGCAAAATCAATTCTGATTGTCTAATGCCTTATGATTCGGTGGAATATATGAGACAGTCTTGTGTGTATAAATTCATATTAAATAAAGATCCTGATGTCTCCTCAAAAGTAATGTGAAATGTGAGAATTTAAAATAAAGCTGTTTCACGGGGCCATGTAAATCTGTAGCAGAGGGGGTGAGAGCGTCGGTTTTGATTCAGACCCCGCGATGTCTGCTGTTCCCTTTGCTCTCCCATTCACCGCTTCGGTCCCCACGGCCCCACCATCCCTTCCCCCCACACCTTTAAATGCTAGAATTCTTCCCAGTTTGGCCTATGTGCTTGTCTTGCTCAGTATTTTCAAAATCTATCTGCTCATAAGAAGTAATTAAAGTGCTTGTTTAAAACACAAATTGCTGCTTCTCAACCCTGGAAATTGTTATTCAGTAGGTCTGGAGGGCAGCCTAGGAATGCGTATTTTAAATAATTGCCCAGGGATCCCTATGATCCAGCAAGTTTGGGAAGTACTGCACTAGGCCGTCGTACCCATCCCTCTGGTTTCGGAAACCATGCACATGCTGGCGATGTCTAAATTCATGGATCCTTTCCAGACATTTCTTATACATCTCTGTATTTGGCGTCATCACCAGGATGTCTCATGGGCATCCTAAATTTAACACAGCTAAAACCGATCTTGTGATCATCTACCCTGTATTTACTCTTCTTTCAGTCTTTCTGCTCTGTACAAATGACATCACAATCCACCTGGTTACCTGAAAACCTGGCAGCAATCATTGACGCCTCTCTCATCCTTACCTCCTACATCCAAACCGTCGCCAAGATCTGTGAACCAGGCCTCCAAACGTATCGCTCCCAACCTCTCTCGTCTTTCACGTTTTCACGGCCACTGCCCCTGGAAATAAGTCAGCAATTTTCTTGCCAGAAGTACTGTGATAGCCCCTCGATGTTTGTCCCCATTTATTTTCTTGCTTCTTTCCCATTCATTCGTCATGCAGCAGCCAGATGACTTTCTTAAAATGCAACTTGGATCCCTCCTTGCTCAAAAATCTTTAATGCAATTTCATGATACTTTGGGTAAGAATTGGAATTTATCCTGTCTTGCATGAGTTACCCCAGCTACCCGGCCAGCCACGTCTTGTGCTACCCTCCTGCCCACTGCACTCCTGACTCCTCTCTGGCCAACCTCTGGCAATCAAGCAGCTCTCACTGAAATGTCACGGCCACGAGAGGCCTTCCCTGACCCCACCCCCTCAAACTGCATTACGGTGTCTCTGAGCCTCTTGTACAAGTTGTTCCTTTAGCACTTACGTTTGTCATTACTATTCTTGGTAATATGTTTACTGCCTGTGTACCCCACTGAACTCCACGCCCTTGGAAGCAGGGGTCATCATGTTTCACTGAACACTTTCCTCTCAGTGCGTGGAAGGTTTGGTGCATACTAGGTTTTCCATAAATGTCTTTTAAATAAATGAATGCATGTTAGGCACTGAAGACACATCAGGGAACAAAACAGAAAACAAATCCTGCTTATACGGAGTTAACGTTCAATGACAAAGCTATTATTACCCAGGGCACTTGATACATTTGTGAATAAGAAAATACAAGCTTTTTTTAAATTAAAAAAAAAGGTCAAATGACATGAAAACTTATTTTATAACTTTTGTTTGTTCATTATATTAATGCTAGTTACTAATTATGTCAGGATCTGTGCTATTTTGACTATTTTAAAACTTATAAATGGATTGAAATTTCTAAATAGTTTAAAAAGTAGAATTTTGAATTTTATCCCCAACTGCTCTGGATGGGTGAACGATCCCAACACCCAGAGATACTCCTTCAGTGCACAGGGACGAGCCCCAGCTGAAGACCTCGTGCTTCTATGCCCTCTTCTCACGCACCCACAGCGAGACCGGGTGAGGAGACGCGAAGCCAGCAGTGGGTACCTACGTGCCCACGGAGCCCTTCGCGGGCAGGGGTGAAAGTTGACAGTTGAACGCATGAGGACGGTTCCTCAAGGTACTCGAGTGAAGTGTTAGATTTGTCAAGAAAAATATGATTCTTTAGTGAGCAAAAAGGCAAGGAAATTTAAAACTATGTAAATTAAGAACGATATGTCAATTTTAAGTGAGTGATGAACTTGCGGAAACAAATTAATAAAATTCTCTAAGAACTTACCACTTCTTCATGTTTTACTAAAATGCTGTCAGAAACATTTTACAAAAATTCTAGAGAAAAAGGAGAAAAACTTACATGTCCAATCCCTACCACATGGAGTTCAGGGTGAATTCCAGGTCTGTAGCGATGTTAATCACACAATCGTGGCCAACCAGCACCCAGTGGGAAAAAGAACCCAAACACGCCATTTTCAATCAGAAACCAGTAAGTATGGTCCATTTTAATTTGAGATTCTCCTCTCTTTCTGAAAGGAAAACATTGTCCAGCTTTTCATTGCCTTGAAAGCACAAGATCCTGCATAAAAATGTCAGCTACAGGTTTCTAAGCAAATGTTTCCTTTTACAATATGGCACACATCATAATTCCTTTGCCCTGGTTCTCCCTGAGAAAGGGGGGGAGAAAGGCCCACTAACTAGCAGCCAAACACTCTTCTCTTAAAAATGCAGTAAAAAGAAATGAAACATAGCCGCAACAAAACAAGGTGTCCAGAGCAAAGGTCTTGCCCTGAATTTATCATTTGTTTGTATTTCCTCTGGTCTTTTAAATTTTCTCTAGGTACATCCTTTTCACAAAGAATTAAAAATAAGTTAGTAAAATCACTATAAAAGTATTTTCCTCAAATGGACTAATGTAATTTGGCCCATACCAGACAACACTGGTTACATTTTATTGTATTCACATTGTCTGATGATTAGTACATTTAAGTATGAAGTTCCAACACTTAGTTCTCTTTTGCTTTAATAGAGAAATTCTCCTTGACCAAAGAAAGATAGTTCTTCAAAAACAATTAGTTCCTTTATCGACCCACACAGACCTGGTTCTTTCCTTCTTCCCATGAAGTTATCCGTTTCATACTGAGGTACAATTCGCCAATCTTCAGAGAAGAGTTAATTTTTCTAAAAATGTTACAAGCCTTTGAAAAGAAATCTGGCTGTAAAAATACTCGGATCCTTAACCAAGTGGCATGAACAACATCACTGCAATAAACAACCGTTTAAGTGCTATCTCTTAGTTAATTCCAAGGGCCACAGGGAAACTGTTTCATCTCAGTTCCGTTCCTTTGTCCCCACATTGACTGAAAAAGGAAACATATCTTAACATAATATTATGATGCCTCCCATTCATGATAGTGGCAACTTTACGATAAATGAGCATAATTGTTTTGTCCCAGGGAGACCTCTCTAACCCAGCAGATCTTACGCAGGGCATATTCTTTCATCAGCTCTTACGTTTGTCTCAGCTGTGACACTAGGAAATCAGAAAACGTTCCATCAGTTGTTCCTGACATTCAGCTAGCCAAAAGTAAAATATTCCTGCACAATCAAAAAATACGACTTATACATGTGGGTTGCTAAAGCATGTAAACTACAACAAAAAGAGGATATCTCATAATTTATTCATAATAATATTAGTATTTTTTCTCTCTCTATAAAGGATTTTTCGTAAGACCTGCCTCCAAGATTTATGTTCCTAGATCTTTCTTTCACTAACCAGAAGCCTGCAAACAAACTTGTTTGGTTTAGGCAAAAATAATACCCTTTCATGAAGATTTTTTTATAAAAAAAATCCTGATGCTCCTTTTTTTACCATCTGGAAGGAGGAATGGGAACATGCTTATCACAGTACACCTCAGAGATATGGCTAACCTCCTAAGCAGAGATAATAGTTAAAGGAAACAAAAACATGAGATTCCCTTTGAATTCAACTCTTCTAAGGACACAATTGACATTAAATGTAGCCATTTTAATGGGCAATTGACAGACATTTGTCCTATTCCCATGAACGCATGTGCTCCATTTTTTTTCTTGTCTATAATACTCTAATTATTCTTACCAACAGAGAATGAAGATTGGAAGCTGGCACGTATAGGCATCACCAGGCCCACCTATAATGTTAATAATTTTTCAGTATTGTCAAAACTTTAAGAAAAACTTGCACATGATATCAAGGGAAAATTTGAAATGTCAGTCAGGTGAGAACAATGAATTGTTTCATGTCTTAGAAAAGAAAATGTAGCATCTGACACCTTAATGGTTAAATAAATTTTAATTCACAAACACTTATTTAATATAACATCCTTAAATCCCTCTTTAAATGAAGGAAGGAAGGAGGAAATGGAGACAGGAGAGCACTTGGGATTTTGAAACTGAGAAAGGCTTTGATAGCGTGGCTAACCCCAAATGATTAAGATCTGATATGATCTTAAGACAAAAAACAAACAAAATAACAAACTCAAAACAAACAAACAAAACCCCAGGAATCAAACCTGTACATGTAAGACAATGCCAACATGGTTTAAACATGCTTGGTAAATACATCTGTATAAATGATGGGTAACTTTAGGTCATCATATTACGGTTGATTTTATTTCTTTTTTCCTTCAATTTTTTTGCTTTTTCTTCAACTTTTTTTATAATGGGCATATTTTATAGTCAGGAAAGAAAATATTAAGTTTTATTTTCTAATGGACATTTTTTTCTGCAATCAAGAAATTCCTTGTGTTGAATACCACAACATGCAATAGCATAATAATATTATGATTATTATAATATCACCACAGGTACTCCAGAAATGATATTAAAATCCTGGGAGCCCTGAAAGTAGGACTCATTCATCTTGCCTGGAATAGTAAGGAAGTATTCATAAGAGGGGGAATTGAGAATTGATTCTAAAGGATGAGTGAGGGAAAAATACAGGAAGAGCAACACTGTGCTGCTTGGGCGTGCTCAACAAAGTTGTTACCAAATAGATTAAGCAAATAGCAAAGATAGCTACAAGGCTCAAAAGATGTGCCTCAGCACATTCTTGAGGCAACTGGCTTAACCCAGCCCTGGCTGCTTTAGAACTGCATTAGCTGTCCTCTAACACCCTTTGGCTATCTTAATACTACAATCCCCACCTGGCAGAGAATTATGGTATCATTAACATAACATGGGTTGCACGAGGGCGCGTTCTGACAGTACTGCGCATGCTTGATTTGTTCCAGTGTGAACATGCGATGACACCAGAGAGCTCTGAGCCTCCCACGGGGAAGGGTTTTAAGCAACACCACAGGTAGGAGGTGTGAATCTTAATCTCGGAGAACTCCCGTGCCGCCCAGGAGTGAGTGCCCTATGTAAGTAACCTCTAACACGCTCATCTAACCCACCAGGCTGGGCTTGTCTGAGTCGGTCCTTGGTCTCTCAGCAACATCTCACTCTGGGGGGCAGTTTTTCCATACCAACCCAGGATTTTCCAAACAATGAGAAGAGTACTTGCTTTTGGTTTCAGAGAGGGCATGGTGAGAACACCCCTGGTCAAGAAATGTGTTTGAGGAGTGTGGTCGATTTGGGATGGTTGGAGAGGGGAGGCAGATGGTCAAAGGTCTTGTAAGCCACCACCATTATCATCACAATAGCTAACATTTTGTTTTTAATCCCAAACTGTGTGCCAGGTGCTCTTCTAATATTATAACTCCTCATCTTATTTAAACCTTATATAACTCTATGGGATAAGAGCTATCATCCACATTTTGTAGATGAGGCACTGAGGCACGGATTAGGTAAGTAACTTGTCCAGGATAACATTAAACAATTCAACACAATGATAGCAGTCTAGTGAAAATATTCTAAGGATCACGTGTATGTACCGATCAACATTCATTGAACTAGAACTATTTGTTCACTCTCGACTGTAAGTTTCCTACTGTTAACTCACCATACACACCGTTTTCAAACTCAAACGCCCAAAGCCATCACTGATTGATTATGCTTCCTCTCTTGCCATCCGTCTGTTATTTCGTGGGAAGTTTCTTGCATTCGTCCTTTGTCTTCTCTTCTTCCCGTTTCCACTCGGGTGTGAGTGGCACAGCGGGACTGAAACGCTGCAAAGCTGGACCACGGTGCTGTCGCCTCCCTGGAGAACTTTGTGCTTTTCCCTGGAAAGCACAGGCGTTCACAGTAAGGGCGTGTGAGCGCTCATCCCCATGACCGTGTGGCAACAGCTTGGCGCTAAGAAAGACTGTGTCAGAAGTCCCAGATGGCACTCACGAGGACCCGAACCCACCGGTGGCCAAGGGGACGGACAGGAGATGGGATCTGAGGCTAAGATAGATCTGAGAAGTACATGGGAGACAGGATCAGCAGCGTTGTACCCATACTTCCATGTCAGAAGGGAAAGCAGACGTGGATGAGGGTGACATTAACTAAGGAAAAAATAAGAAAGAAATAATTTTTATTTTAAGAAAACATTTTTCAAACTAAACAGACTGAAGGACAGTGCTTCAGAGTGATTACAGATGCCATTAGGATGACCTCACTCACACCAAGAAAGTATCCAGCAAAGACTTTCTTTTTTCACTATCATCCATCAAAAATAGCTACGTAAGGCACATCCTGGAAAACGTGCAGAATTAAGAAGGAAGACGTGCTGTCTGACCTCAAAGAGTTGAAATGCCTGGTTGAGAGATGATGAACAGAGAAAGGAGAAATACAAGGAGCATGAGGTAGAGGAGGAAGAAGACAGGGGCATGAGTCACTTTAAAACGGACCGGTGAATGCGCGTCCTCCCGCGTACCAGACGGGATTTATGGCGTGTCCGCGGTTGCAGCCGGGGAGGTATTTCAGGAGCCGCAGCATATATATCAGCTTTTAAACGCTTGGAGGAAGGAAAAGACAAGGTTTACTTGAGAGACAGTAAGTTTGACTATAATGAGGACCTTAGAAAAATGGTTGGAAGTTGAGTCTTTAGAAGACAAAGCTTAAAGAGGTAGGATGAGACCAAATCAAGAGATGTTTCAAAGAAAGGATTAATAGGAAACTGGTTGTATTTGGGAGTTAAGAAGAGGAAGGAGAGGAAGAAGAACCCTGGGCCATGCACGGGTTACACAGTTGGAAACTAGTGGGACAGCCAATCAGTTTTCAGTCTTCCCTTCCCCTCCCCTGCTCCTGTACACTCGCGGCTCCATTAGGTTAGATTTGGACTTTCCTCAGGTAGAGCCTGAGTTTGCGTTGTAAGTTAGTATTGTTGGCATAGGAATTATTCACAATATACAATTATAAATTATTTAAAGTAAAATTCTGTGATCAATAGTTTGTGGTCTCAGAACAATAAAATGGTGATCTGACCAGTAGGAAAGCCAACAGATGCATATGCTATACTTTTCTTACACTTAAACAAAATACTACTTCCCTATGTAGCTTAGTCTGTGCTGCTATAACAAAATACCTGAGTCTGGATGATTTATAAAGAACAGAGACTTATTTTCCCACAGTTCTGGAGGCTGGGAAGTCCAAGATCAAGGTGCCAGCACATCCGGTGTCTGGTGACAGCTGCTCTCTGCTTCCAGGAT
This sequence comes from Avahi laniger, assembly GCA_963575035.1. Taxonomy (NCBI): domain Eukaryota; kingdom Metazoa; phylum Chordata; class Mammalia; order Primates; family Indriidae; genus Avahi; species Avahi laniger. Next base: position 39,741 of record CAUYSK010060294.1, read on the forward strand.
GGCACCTGCTTGCTGCATCCTCACAAGGAAGAGAGGGTCAAACACTGTGTCCTCCCATGGCCAAAAGCAGAAGAGCAAAAAGCACCAGGGAACTACCTTCAACCTCCTTTTGTAACAGCACTAGTCCTTTCCTGAAGTCACAGCCCTTACGACCTAATCACTCCCTGAAGGCCCCACCTCTTAATACCATCACCTTGGGGTCTAAGTTCCAACATATAAATTTTGGAGGCACACATACATTCAAACCACAGCACCACAGAAGCAAAAATTCTTCAGGTATTTTACAATAGTAACATTGGGTTGAATTTCTGAATTCACAAAACTGCCATTATAAGTTCATTTTAGTGCCAATCTCCATGAAAATAAAAATTATAAAAACAACTTCAAATGTTCTTGCATATACCACTCACAAAAAAGTTTTGCAAAATAGTATGGGTAAGGCTCTGTGAAATTTTAAAAATTCTGTTCCATTTTTTTTTTTAATTGCTGGCCATAACCCTCTTGATTAATTTCACAACCCACTAATGGGCCATGATTCAAAGTCACAGAGCACATCCCAGGCCCAGTCTTCTTTCCTGCCACATCATCTAAGCAGAATCTTCATGATTCAGGCTTCTCCCGCCCCCCACACCCTGATAGTTCCAAGATCTAAGTTTTCCTCTCCATCACCACCTCTGGAACATTAGTATGTGTTCTAATATTTTCTCATTTCTCACTGGGACTATTGCAATAGCACAAATAGAAGTAACATAACCCTAGAAATAGTAAATCTAGAAGCTACGTTCATTAAGAGCTTACTACATACCAGAAGTTATTCTCAGCACTCTTCATATAGTAACACTTATTTAACCCAAACAATAACCTAGACTATTCTCTCCGTTGGTCTACTTATCTCTAGTCGTGCCAACTTTCCTCCATCTGTGCTCCAAACTACTTCCAGCATGACCTTTCTAGAATGCAGATAGAGTCACAGCATTCTAATTTTTGAAATGGTTGCATTTATAGGACAAGCTCCTTACCAGAAACCAGCAGTCTTAGCAGGACCTGCCTCGGGCCTTGTCCGCCGTCATTCACCAGCACCTTCTGCTCAGAGTGCTCTCCCTCCTGTTTCTGCACCAGCCCTGCTTTGATGCCTTGTAGGCTCCTTTCTCCTGACTCAGTCATCACTGTAGCTCTGGGTCATGTCTCTGTGCCATCGTCTCTTTTGTTGTGCTAGTTTCTTTACATGCCTGTCTCTCCCACTGGACTGCAAACCCCTGGAGGGTGAGCAGTGCAACTTTTTCCACCGTGCATTCCTGCTTTTATAGCTAACGTCCTAGCAGCTGTGCTAACCACATCATGCCTAAACCACGGTGGTAGTCTTCCTCCTGCTCTTCCCTCCTCCATCTAGTTACTTCAATAATGTTTAGCCTGCAATTGCCAGACACATTATGTTCTACTTCTGCTCGGGTAGTAGCCCCTCCTCCATTACTTGACCCGTTATATCCAAATTTCTTAGAGTCCCTTTATAATTGGGTCACTCTCTACAAATATGATCTTATTTCTCACTTAAGTAGACCTAAAAGTTCTCAACTTTCACTTTTATGGGTTTTACTATACTCAGTGATAACAAAGTTCCACTGAATGGCGTGTGGTCATTTGTAAGCTGTTGAGGAAGAATCTTTAAAACGAGTAAAGCATTGGAGAACAAAATGCTTACCACTGAGTGGACCAGCCAGCTGCCTGGCATCCATGTTTAGTTCAATATCATGAAACAAGTAACTCTAGCTCTGTCTAAAATCATGAGTAATGAGATAATTTAATGTTTTTGATTATATGTTACTTTATTTTATGCAGTAAACAATATGCCATAGCGATATTGAATCTGGGGATATATGAGACTTGGCATGTATCACATGGTGACGTGTACCAGTTTGCAATCTTCTCAGGGCCCTCAACTATATTCTTTTGTTCTTTGCATTGCCTATGGAACCCAGATTCCTTAAGTGTAATTTTTCCTCTACATTCTTGCCAAATGAATGGATGAATCAATTGATCAAATGGAACTTAAATCATTTAGACTGAAGACATGATGGGTTTAACAGCCATTTAAAAACTCAAATGATGGCTGAACAGTTTATTGGCTCCAGAAAGCATACATGCATAGAGAGAAGTGAAAAATCTGGGACTGATAATATAATCTTTTCATACATAGTAACGGCTTTATTTGATATTGAAATCTGACTTCCTGTTTACCTCAAGTCTAGCCTTTTTTGCTTGATGTTCAAGGTCTACTATGTGGTATGGACCAACCTGATCTTTCCAAGTTTATTCCCTTTTTCTGCTCACCTGTAAAACCTAGTACTCTAGTCAACAGTCAAGAGCTTGTCTGCTCAAGGAGTGTCCTAAGTGTCTTTTAAATCCACACTGTTCATTAACATTCCCTGTGCAGGAGACGGAGGAATGCATTCCACATCATGCCTACTATGGCATGGCACGGGACACGTGGTAGGAATTCAATAAATAACTGATGTTCATCCAGCAAAGTAAGTCAACAAGGATCTTAAAGATCTCTACTATTTGTCCAGAACTCGCTAGGTGTCACTGAGGATTCAAATGTAGACTACATAGAATCCGTCCTCAAGGAGTGAGCTATTTTTCTCAAAGTGATGAACAAGAAAATTCAAAACAGCACATAAATAGATGCTAGATACTACCATCTAATTCTTTTACTACTTTTGTGGTTCTTAGTCTCGTATTAGAATGTGTATCCCCAATATCAATTAAGAACATTCCTTCTTCAGGAATTGTGTCCCAATTATTGTGTACACCCATCAGTGTTTAGGTCGGTACCTTGTACACAGTGTAAACAACCAGCACACATTGAATTGAATTATGTCGTGTAGACCAAATATGCATTAAGAATTAAAAGAGTCGTGAGTACAATGTTGGCATAGAGTTGTCAGAAATTTTTAATGAAGGTTTCAATTTAGTCTTAAGCCACATATTAATACATAAACAGAGTGGTTCAACACAGTAGAATAGCAAAGATATTGGCCTTGAAGTCAGGAGATACACACTTAAGAGCTGGTTCTACTCGTTGCTGTCTGAGTGACCCTGTTCAAGTGTCTTAACCTGAGTCTCAGCTTCTGGACCTTTGAAATAGAAATAAATATCACCCCTCTGCTTCAAACTTGCTAGAAAAATATCTAAGAAGAGTCAGGTACCGACAATATAATATCGGCTTACAGGACATAAATGCTTTTTCAAAGGAATCACCCTGAGCTAGAAATATTTAATAACATCTTCAATGGCGTGGATGAATTTGGGAGGAACTTGTGAAGTTACTAGTGGCACCAAGCTGAGTGGGAAGCTTAGCAACCTGGGGAAGATAATTATACTGTCAAACGACCTTGAAAAATAAACAGGATTAATGAGAATAAAAATGTAATCAGAACGAGTAAAAAGGGAAAAGCAAACCCTACGGAGCAATGATAAAGACCTGGTTACAGGCAAATACAGCATAAACAAGAGACAATTATAGAGGATCCTATATGAGTCATCAGTGCCATGTTAATGTTTAAAACCGTGTTGATAATAAAGTGAAATAAATAGGATTCTGGCATGTGGGAGTTACTAGACAGTCTTCCCACCATCCTTAAGGTTTTATCATTTTGAAAAAAAATTATCAAACACCTACTGCACGCAAAGCATGGTTGTAGAGAAATGTGTCTGATCTGAAGCCTTAAAAGTGAAGTATGAACTCCCTGGATGCTAGCCCAAGAGAAGAAATAAAATGATTCATGGTTTGCAAAATAAAGTCTCTCAGTAGAAGTTAAAAGGATTAGGTTTATTTAGAATTGAGAAAGGGAAAGCAGGGATGTGGAGCTTGGGTGAGATTAGTAAGTATCTAACATCACAAGAATGTATAGATAGAATAAGAGAAAGAGCATGCATCTGCCGCAGGAGGAGTTTGTCTGGGACGAGAGCAAGAAGCCGCCTGTCTGAGCATTGCTAGGGCGGCAGCATCTTTGCAAAGAAATACTTCTTGTTAACAGTGTCCTGGACGATTATGTGTTCAGTAAACACCATTTCACATGGGTAACAGTGAAGCATCTATTTACTGAAATTGTATGTTGCACCCTATTTTTCCCAAGTCCATTTATGAATGCTTTGGTGCTTTCGGTATCTTCATCTCTTCCGATTCTTCCGCACTCTTTGCCATTATCCATGCCAGAAGCCTAGGAGCCATCCTGGATTTCTCCAGCTCCCTTTTTTTAGACGTTCAGTTAAACATGAGGCTTATTTTTGATTCTCAAATTCCTCTGAAGCTTTTGTCTTCCTTCCTTCAGCACTGAGAGAGTCTTAACTGAGGCTCTTATTGACTGTCCCTCAAACAGTCGCCACCGTTTCCTGATTGGTCTGTGTGCCTGGAGCTGTGGCCCTCTCATACTTTTCTTCCATCTAGAGATCCCAATGGTATACCTAAAATGCAACTCTAAGCTACTAAGCGAAGTTACTAAACAGTCTTCTCTCCATATTCCAGATTGTGTCATTCTGAAAAACGTTATGAAACACCTACTGGGTGCACAGCACAGTTGTAAAGAACTGGGTCTGATCTGAGGCCTTAAACCCAGATACGGACTCCCTTGCTGGATCCCAAAAGAAGGAGCAAGGTTCTTCCCTGGCTCCTTATCACTGACACAGTTAAACCCAAGCTCCATGACCTTCGAGCTTCCCCTTGATCTGGCCCCTCCTGGCAAGCTGGTCTCAGCTCTCTGCTCCTCACGCATGTGCTCCAGCAACGTGCTTTTCCCATGCCCTCTTCTGTTCCTGCTGTCCTCTCCGTCTGAAAGCCTCTTCCCCCATCCTTTGGCGGGCTTGCTCCCAGGGCTCCTGGCAGTCTCTGCCTGTGACATCTTCCCTGGTCCCCTGAGTTATGACACTCCATCAGGGCTCCGCTGCTCATAGGTCTCTGTCTCTCCGAGGCCGACTCCCAGCTGAGCGCCACCTGGCGCGGGGCCTGGCATGCATCCTCGCATGTCCTGAGCCGCTCACACAGCACCTGTAAGGTGGATGCTGGATGAGATTTTTAAGAATTAAAAAAACTGAAGGAATGAGCAAATGAAACTATCACCTGTTTACCTCACAGCTCTATTGCAAGGCATTACTTACATGTCTTACCAAAGAATTTAAATTGTGGCAGAACCACATTACCTTTATATAAGGTATTATGAAGACTTGATTTACCCCACACACGTCTCTGATAAATTACATTAAATGTCTTTGCGTTTTGACCAGTCCGCGTAGGGTTAGGACAAGCTGTCGAGAGCACAACAGATGCTGTTCCTAAAGGCATAAAACAAGACAAACACAAAACAGGATGGCTAGAACGAGGCGTTTTACTCACCTAAGCGGAAGAGTTACATAGAGTTGGAACTTGCAAAATGCTAAAAACTGCACAAAATTGAAGCTGCACAATTGGTTTATTTCATAGGAGTAAACTTAGGAGAAGCCATTCTGTTTCATTTGCTACCAAGTGGCGAGTCTTGCGTCACCTGACCCCTTACCCGCCCGCCTTCACCGTTACAAATGAGACTCCCCTTCCCCGGGCTGCCGCACGCTCCGTGGAGGGCACCGAGCCAAGGACGCGGTGGGCGAAGTGCAGCCCGCAGTCCCCTCCGCAGTCCGCGGGCCCTGCCGCAGCCGCTCTCCTGAGGAAAGGTGCGCAGAGACACCGGTGGGTGAACCGGGCTCTGACGCGCTCACTTCCCGCCCTGATGCCTCCGGGACGGACCTTCTCTCAGGCCCACCCCAAAACCTTTTGCATATCGCAGCCCACTGGGCTCCTCAGCTCATCGTTCACGTTGCAAGTGCAGCCCCTTTCGCCAGGAAAGTCTAACCTCTGTGACTAACTGGGACAGTTCTAGAGTCAGTAAGCTTTCATCAAACCGCACACCTCCTTATCACCCTGCCAGGTTTGTAACTGTAGGGTCACCGCATTGATGGCTGCACCACCACATTGCAAGCTCTGTAAAGACAAGGATGGAGTCTGCTTTTACTACCACTGTACCGCGAGAACACATGGCATGTGTTAAATAAAGAATTGTGGAATTAATAAATTCATTCATACAGATCGTATAGGGCTACAAAAATTTTGTTGAATGATTGAATTGCTATCCTTCACTCTCAAATGATTTAGCTGATGTTTCAGATAAAATAACATAAATCAAGTATTCTATTCTAATTCCTCAACACGTTTTGAAAATGATTTTGTTTGTTTTGTTATTTCATGGATACAAACTGACTTCATCCCCAGGGTTTGGCATGAGGGGAATAAATGAATACTCGATTTTAGCATCCTAGAGGTCTGAAACACAAAGGTTGGTTAATCTATTAATCATCTGGCGGATCAGTAAAAGTTTAACACATGCTTTATATGCAATTTGCTAGAATAAGAAAAGTAATGCTTATTAAATAATGAAGATAATATGAACTTTCAATAATGCAGACAGGTTGATTATAAACTGTAAACCACATGCTTATATACTTTGGACTTTTACAGCTTTTAATTTATCAAAGGAAATAATTAGCACACTTTGTGGCAGCCAGTGATGGAATTTATTCATTTGGAAGGCCATGGGTTTCCTGTCATTAAAACTACATCATGTCCTTCCTTTTCTATTAAACTTCCACTGAGGGCAGTAAGAAGTCACTAAAAGGAAATGAAGAGTTTTTTTGGCAATGTTCTTGTACAATGATTTAATACCCTTAAAAGATAGCAAACCCATAATGCATGCCAACAAGTATATTATATAAGATGAGGAGCCCAATTACCACATTATTTCCTTTATTTGAAGTTTTGTCTGTGACTCAATTAACTGTGATTTGCAAAGCCGTGTCAATAAATTTAGTTTCTTTTTGCAGGTTAATGTAGTTTTTGGTTTTCATTAGTAATGTTTCACCATAGCAAAGGAATAGATCTAGATTCCATAACCACTGTATACAGATTTATGTCAAAGGATATTACTTTTTTCTCCAGATGATCAATGGCATCTCATTAGCCATAGAATCATTGTAGTTAAAGCTCACACACGCGTTTTTTTCCTCACTGAAAGGTTTTTAATCGAGATAAACGGTAAATTCTAATCTTTCTTCTGTTTAAAGGTACTAAGGTTTGATCTTGACTCTGTTGCAAATGTTAAAACCATAGCTCCTAACGAACGTTGCCCAGCTTGGGAAGGTTTAAATGAAATGCTTGTTTTCCTAAGGTCTACAATGGGCTGGACAGGGAGGCAGAATTAGCCTCTCACCCCCAGAAGTGGGTGGTCCTTTGGAGCCACAACCAAGGGACACTGCTGGTGCAGGTTTAGTCCCAGCTCTGTGACAAAGCCCTCAGGTGAGCAGACTCCACATAATATGAGAAGGGGCTGTGTGGCCTGCGTGTAAACAGTTGGTGAAAATGCTTCAGACAAGTTCATGGAGTTCATTTGCATGACAGGCTAAGGAATAAAGATGCCCTTGGTTCTTAAAATCACAGAAAGAAGCCAAACCCCACACCCTGACAACTCTGTTAAATCTTAAGCAAAAATAATGCGCTCCAGATTTCCTCCCAGTCCTTAGGCTATCACGTCACAATTTTATCAGGACAAGGACAATGTCTTTGTAGTTAGCACATCAATTTATTTTAGACTAATTTTAGATTTACAGAAATGTGGTAAAGATAGCCCATAGAGTTCCTTTCACCCAGTTCCTCCCATCGTTAGCATCATACGTTACCACAGTACACGTGTGAAACCAAGAAATTGACATTGAGTACATCGATTTTTAAGAAATAACAATATTTGTGTTTAAAGGTTTACTTTTCAAAAAATGGTTTTTGCTTCAGTACAGAGGACATTTTACTGAATTTCTACGGATAAGTCCATTTCAACACTGTTTTCTCTAAGCCTCTTAAACCAGGGACTGATATTGCCGCTGAGTTTGCAAATTAAGATATAAGATCGGAGCTGGGTGAGATTGTCATATTGTCTCCTTTAATTTGGAAAAGGAGAACAAGGCTGGAGAGAGACTCATAAAACAGACTTTACGACTCAGTTCGGGACAGATATGGAAGCCCACGCTCCAATCCCTTCTCCCAGCTTCTGCAATCACATTTCCGCAGGAAGAAAGAGAAGGAATTAGAAACAGGATAATGTAGTCTTAAATCACCATTCTTAGCCTTGGCCTTCTTGTGGGAGCCCTGAATTTTTATAACATGGTCCTCATATTGTATAGTGTGAGACAACGAAAAACACAACTTGTTTGACCCTTCCTCAATAAAAAATCATTTTGTCTGACATCCTATAAAACCTGTGCATGAGTCTATACTAAGCTCCAGTGTCTCCTCCAATTGGCAAAAGAAAAACATCGTAAACATGTACAGTAAAGCTAAAGATCTCTTTCAGTATCACTTACAAAGAACTAATCATTTAACATTTCTGGGTAACAATCCCCAAGCCTGAGGCTGAGTATTAATTCCTGATACTGAACCAGTTGGAAATGTGAAGCTTTGTGACATTAAAGATCTAAAGTTCTGAGAATTAGATTATTAAAATTCAAATATTCCTATTAGAGGAAAAACATAATGTGATCAAGCCTTTAAGCCAAATCTGAACCACACTAGCGACAACTAGTTGATAACCAAAAGCCGAGTAGCTTGAGGTCACTGGAAGTGGATGTTGGGTGTAACACATTACAGTGTTTTTCCCCTGAAAGCACAGTATAGCCACAAGCTTTCACTATCAAAGCTTATCTCAGGCATCAGCAGTGCCAAGAAAGCTGGCCCCGCGTGTCTGAGTGTGCTCGGGGCCCCACAATCTCTGCTCCCACTGGCTTGTGATAAGACAAGTCCAGATGAGATCAAGAGTTAGGAGGATTCATGACTCACAGCTAGTTTTGCACATTGGCAATTTTTCCAAGTATTTGCACTCTATCATGCTAACAAGTGAGTACAGAGTTCCATTAACACGTACATATTACGTGACTGTTTTTCACAAAATATTTCAAGGCAGTTTGGTATGCACTATCCTGAGCTCTGCAAAATTTAGTGAAAGTCGAGGACAATATTCCAAGGTATTTTGCCCCTTGTTTCCAATCCTTATTTCTAAGGTCAGAAAGAGAGATTTTGCCCTTCATAATGAAGGGAAATAATTATATATTGTGTGATATAATTAAATATATCTAATTACCATATGAACATGTCTCTACCTTCTGTAACTGACAAAGGCACCAAATATGATATGTTTTAAATGCCGTAATCTGTATTTTCCTCATGAGTTCAAATTACTAAGTTAATTATAACTAAATATTTATTTTTATAATTACAACAGAGCACTAATCAAAGGTAGAAAATGTGGGTTTTATCCTGCCTCTACCAGTTCTACACATATAGTCTGAGATGCTTTCCTGAATGTTCTATGACTCAGTTTCTTCTTTGATGGAATGAGAAAGAGAGATTAACAATAGCTATTTTGGATTGTTGGAATTAAATCTAAATTTCCACCATGGATATATACTGAAATCAGATACTCTGTAAGCAAAGACTAGACACACAAACATACACACAAATTTCTTTATTTCCATGAAAGGAAATAAATTGAACAACCAAATTTTGTTTGCATCAAAGTGTAAGTTAACAGGAATGTAAAAGTTTCCTAAGCATGTAAGTTTAATATAATATAATAATATCGGGCATATATATCTTATGTTTACAATAAGTAGCTAGTTCTCTAACCTGATAAAAATGAATCAATGTACTGCAATACCAAAGCATTTGTATGAACAATGAAATAATGACATTTTTTGTCTCTGAACACTGATGCATAGAATTCAGTGATCTAAAAGTTAGCAAGATATTTAATAGATGGAATTTAAAGTACTGCAATACCAAGTATTTGTCTGAACGATGAAATAATGACATTTTTTGTCTCTGAACACTGATGCATAGAATTCAGTGATCTAAAAGTTAGCAAGATATTTAAAAGATGGAATTTAAAGTCCTTTTCACATAAACTGTTGTGGTCCCCAGTTCCTAAAGCATGCTGTTTATCTGTTCTTAGAGAAAAAGAAAAACAATCCTTCATCAATTACGGTTAAGGCTCCCCAAACTGAAACACATGTGGATGAATACCGTTCAAGTAACCAGCCCACACCGATCTGGTGGCGGGGGAGGGACGGAGAAAGAGGAGATAAATGGCCTCATGATTGATTTCAACTAAGACCAAAATCTTGGAGGACAATTATTGGATTTACTCACTGTTTGTTTTTGCAACATTTCGGAAATTGACAAAAAAAAAAGTGTTTACAAAGTCCAAGAGGCGTGTGGCAGCTAAAAAGTTGATTTTTTTAGGTAAATGATGTTTTTTTCAAAAACTTCTTTTCTTAATTTACCTTAACTGGTACCAGGCATTGGAAATCATCCTTGGTGAAATTATCAACCACGAAATTAACAATGTGACAATGTAAAACATGGTTCAGTGCGTGTTTCCCACATATCTATATCCAATAGATAGTTCAAAGTTCTAGTATTATCCAAAGGATTCTTTAGATTGTCTAAGTTCACATTTACCTTTTATTATGTGACATTGTTTTTAAAAGTGAATTTTTTCCCTTTTGTCCAAAAAGAGGTATTACATCTAATTAATATATCAACATGTTTCTTTCTCCTATAACTGACAAATGCTAAATGCTTTATCAGTCTGGCACCAACAATGATGTCTCGGGGGTTTTCCCAGACTGGCTTGTCTGAAAAGCTACATGAAAAGCTTTAATGATCATATATTAGGTGGGAACTTTAACCTTCTTTGTACCAGGTCAATTGAGTAGGTAATTGGAAAAGTCAGTTCCACTTGTAATCCATTCAAAAGGAAACTTAGATTTACACAAAATGTAATTTTCAGTCATAGAAATAGTGCAGGGCTATGTAGGAAAACAAAACACAATACTTTTGGATAGAGCATTTCATTTATTTAATTAAGATTAAAATCCTGAAACAAGAACAAAAGGCATAAATCAAAGAAAAAACCTTTTACAAATATTCTATTTTCTTCTAAATGTAGGAGAAATGAAATCTAAGTGAAGATTAAATATAAATAAAAGTTATTGAGAGTTGATTTTGTGCCTGGCACTGTGTGTAGCTTTTCACAAAAATCATCTCAGAAAAATCCAATAAAAGGAAGGATTCTCAGGACCACACGATAGCTAATACTTGCACAGCAGAGGAGCTGGGCATCCAGCCTGGTGCCAGGGACCTCACTCCCGACTGCTACTTATTAGCCGTACAGCCCTGGGCAGGTCAATTCACTGCTAGTGAGTCAGTGTTTCCCACCTCTGAAATGGAAATGGTGTCAGCACCTGCTTCACACGGATGTTGTATGAAACAGAAACAAAGGCTGGCATATAGATGGTCCATAGATGCGTTTTGCTTATATTATGTTGCAGTTAATGAGACAGAGGCTGAAAGAGGTTTTAAACTTTCCTCAGGCCGAGCGTGAGTACCATGGCTCGTGCCTACAATCCCAACACTTTGGGAGGTTTGGGAGGCCCAGGAGGGAAGATCGCTTGAGGCCAGAAGCTTGAGACCAGCCTGGGCAACAGAGTGAGACCTGGTCTCTACAAAAAAAAAAAATTAGCTGGGCATGATGGCGCATGCCTGTAGTCCCAGCCACTCAGGAGGCTGAGGCAGGAGGATTACTTAAGCCCAGGAGTTGGAGGCTGCAGTCAGCTATGATCACGTCACTGTACTCCAGCCTGGGCAACAGAGCAAGACCATCTCTAAAAACGAAAACAAAAAAACTTGCCCCAAATCACAGAGTTAATTGATAGGACTTAAGTCTTAGCATCTCTGTCCTCCAGGAGCTTCTGGATTAGGAGGAAAGACAAGGAAGAGAAAGAGCAGGGCACAACTTGAGCTGCTCTGGCAGTGGGACTCAGGGACATTCCAACGTGCAAAATAGTGAAGCCAGACGGGCTTCTGATTCAACAGGGTCCGCCTGGAAGGGAGGGAGGGAGTTGGCCGAGAGAGGTACCAGGAATGGACACAGGCACAGTTGGCACCTAAGAGGCAGTGTCACGGCAGATTTGGGAACTGTCACTGAAAGCAGTGTCACCTACGGGACTGATCATTTTCCTCGAGGCCCTTGGGATGACGGTGAAGGAGAGATGGAATCTGCAAACTGCAGTTCTCTTCCAAAATTTGTAGCATTTCAAAAACATACACTTATCGTTTTAAATGAATCCCTCTTTGTGTAATACATATGGTAATTTAAAAATGTATGTAAAAAGAGGAATTCAGTCTTCTTACGGTTTTCTATTTGATGCTAATAAATACTGTTTATGGTAGTCTGAATGGCAAATTACTTTAGCAGTAAAAGCATTTAGAGTCCACTGTCTTTTATGAGTTCCTTTTATTACAGCCTCTGTTTTCAAATATTTGACAACTGAAAAAACTTTCTGCAAGTGGAAGTGTTCACAACCTATAATAGTCACATTTTTTAGTAAATGTGAATAAATTCGTAAATAAGTAATATATTAAACTCTAATACCTGGCAATCACATTGCTGAATTTCTAAAGGAAATGGAGTCTTTGTTTTGTTCTTGTTGCTTTTATAATAAAAACAAAATTTCTCTGTCCAACCAGTGAGGTGTGGCCCCTGTTAGTCTCTGCAGCCTAATCCAGCACCTCCTCACCCAGCCCCGGGCAGCCCACGCATATCCCCTTCCAGCCACAGGGCCTTTACACATGCCATTCTGTTGGGAACACTCCCCTCCCTCACCTACACCGTCCCCTATAAGTCAGATCTCCAAGAAGCCTTTTGTAAACCCTCCAGGGTCAGGGGTGGAAACCAACACAAATAGACAAAACTTGTAAGTCAAGTTATCTCCTCCTTTTCCTTCCTCTTCCTCATCTTTGTCTTTTTCTTCCCCCTATTTTTCTTCTTCCTTTTCTCTTCCTCTTCTTTTTTTCATGCATGTGTTCTAATAGAACCCTATCCTTTTCCTTTATGCATTCAACAAACATGCAAGGTTCAGCAATTACTTAGCTGCCCAGTACCTTCTGTTGGCTGAGAATACAGCGGTGGAGAAGACGGGAGGGGAGCTCCTGCCTTCAGGGTTCCTCATCCGTCTGAATCACGTCCCCTCTTGCCTAGCCCGGAAGGTCCCTGGCACGCAGGGGGGACAACGCTGGTGTCATTCGCACTGTTTTTTCCCCAGAATCTTGCACGAAGTCTAGCTCATGGGTGGTACCTAATAATTACTTACTGAATAAATTTAAAAGGAATAAATAAGAATGAAATTTAAAGTTAGCTTACACACTCTAAAATGATTTAAGAGAGCATGAAAATATAAAGCCAAAAAGCCCTTAAACTAAAGACATAGAAGTCTGGACACCCGCCTGAGGAGACTCTTCCATGTGGAGACCTTTATAAGTATCCCAGGCATGTGCACCGTAAACTCCTACTCAATAAAACCCAAAAGGAAAAATTCAAGGGTTTAAGGGCGCTAGAAAACACTGTTGAACTTTTCAAAAAGAAAGAGGGGAAGGGGGGGAAGAGAGAGAAAGATTCTGTGAATCATGCCTACTGACACATATGCAATGATTTATTCATTTAATAATTACTTTCTCATCACCACTTGTATGTTAGGCACTCTTGATGTTTCAGGAGAAACTGGTTTCCAGGAGTAAAGTGCCACCACCCTACCACTTGCTTCTTCTCTTCATTCTCACCATGCATCTACCTGTCTGATCTGTTACAGAGTCACAAGCCCTTGCAAAGTGCCATCACGATGTCTGATACATAATAGGTGCTCAAGAAAGTCTTGTTGGAGAATAAATTGACAGTCCCCAACGATCATACCTGAAACTCACCTTAAAAGTATTAGAGTTTCCAAAAAGCTTGAGTCAATTCATTCGTCATTAAAGGTGTTTATCTCTCAGTGAATTTTTTCCCCTGCTTAGGGATTTTTTAAAAAATTCCTTAGCTTCATAATATGAGGTACCACGAGGGACTCCACGAGAGAGCAGGTGGCAAGCTCTTCTTTGATGATCCAGAGCACACCTGGCTCCATGGAGACGTCAACCCCTCCTATTTGTCTCAACCCTGTGTTTCTTCCCTTATCCCGCCGAGGGACTGTTCCCGCCAGGGAATGCTGGCCATTAGCTCTCTGTCTCTGAAGGGACACGCATTCTTTCACTTTGTGTTCCTTTAGAATCTTCAAGCATTTAGTTACTACCTGTTCTGGTTTACTTTTGATCAAAATAAAACCAATTCAAATAAAGATGAGAGAGGAATATCAAAGAAAATTTCCGGGTTTACACTACAACGCTAAAAACTAACGCTGCTTCCTACTTTGCCTCCAGCTCGCGGCCATCCCCTATCCTCCCCGCTGCTGTCTCTGATATTTTTTATGCACTTTCTATAATAGATAAACTGAGTCAAAGCCACGCTTCTCATGTGCATGCTTACTTTGCTACCTGCATTGGTTACTACATCCAAAAAAATAAATAAAATGTTTTTTAAACTTATTTTAAAGTGAAATAGACAAATGGCCAGGACATATATAAGAAATCCAGTACAAAGGAAAATGGGAAATATTAAATTAGATTAATAGTCATTAATTAGAATGAAATTGACATAAAGATCAGGAAAAAAGAAAAAATTGAATAGATGAGTAAATAGGCCATAGAAAACATTATGAAAAATATTTCAACTACATCAAGTACCAAAGGTCAGAAGCAGACAAGAGGCTCTCTAAAGATGACAAGTTTCACTCATTGATGGAAGAGGAATTACAGATACTGTTAAAATCAAATTAACAAGGGGGACAAAAGGCCAGTGCCAAAACCAGACGTGAGTTTTCTAAACCAGAAAGCAGAGATGAAAAGTAAGGGAATCAGGATTGTATCAGGCACAGTAATCAAGAATTCAGAAGCTAAAATGCAAATGTCTCTTCCAAATCTCTCCTGCAGCCAAATCCCAAACATTTCCATACAATATATAGAGAATGAAATACCGGAAAAGGATCCTAGGCAGAAACACAGCTCTGGAAAGAGATGTATTATTGCATGCTAGCTGAAATACACGAATTTATGACCATGTGGAATTACACAGAAGTATATAATTTAATTAAAATCATAATGGCTATTACATCAAATGTTTTTATCGATGCTGATAGCATTAGAGTGGCATCTATATTGATAATATTAAGCAGTCTTCTTATAACTGGATTTTTCAACCATAATCTACATCAGTGAGTACAGGAGATGAATATTGAACTCATTTTTGGTGTGTGTGTGTGTGTGTGTGTGTGTGTGTAGTTTTTAATTTAAATATGTTTACTTGAAAAGTTAATTTTAAATTATAAAAGGTCATTTTTGAAGTCAAGATAAAAATGTGTCTGGTGAATCTCCAAGAATACCACTCAATACATTTTTCTTTTCACTTTTTATAGTGGCTCCCTTAACAAGGGTAGAGATTATGTTTTCCACATTCCCTTGAAGTTGACTACCTTCTCACCTGAGTAGAAAAATCAAAACATTTTATTTAGTATATTTTCTGATAAGGGAGGCAGAAAATGGACTAGGTCAAATCTATACATATTCTAATTGATAGTAACTGTGATTAAAACGTCTAAAGAATTACATATTTTGAGTAAGATTTTTAAGTATATTTTAACATGGAATCATTCAGTTTGCATAAAATGAAAGAAAGAAATGTGATTAAGACAAATGCAGGTTTAAGAAAAAAACATTGTTTCACAGAATAAATTCCTGAGTGTTTTATAATGCAGAACTAGTATATATCAAAACATTGGTTTTGCTGTGCTAAAGTCAAAATACCTTCACACTTAAGTAGAGAAGAGTTGACAGGGAAGCATGAGTAGGAACCCAAATTATAAACTTAAATAATTTTCTGTGAGCCTTGGTAAAAACACCAGAATCTTAATCATAGGCTGAGCCAAAGCTTGTGAAACTTTCAGGAAAGTGAAGTTTTCTAAGTAAATTTCTAATAAACAAAACTGGGAAGAGAATATTTAATGAACGTTAGCATAAAAGCAAACAAACATCTAATGTCAGAAAGCACCTTCCCAGGAGCATTTTACTTATAACAACTGACATGTGCATGAAGATGACTTTTACCACTTACTAAAGGAGAAGGAAACAAGGTTGAATGTACTACCACTTGACTTGAGAGAATTCAAGATTCACAGAACTCAAGGATGCCGTCCTTTTCATTTCTTAACTTGATTTCTTTCCATTTGTTCCAGATATTACTGCATTTATGAGAAATTATGGGAGATTTGCTCAATTGCTCCTTCATTATTCCTCATTGTCAGATGAGCTACAGGGACAGAACAGAAAGGATGCGGTGAACTTGAGAGAAATAATAGCTATGTAGCGGACCCAAAAATAGCACATGGAGTCTCAGAAAACATAAGGGTGCAGGGCAGGTCTGACGTGGCTCCATTCAGCTGCCCTCAACACGAGACAGGGATATGTGTGCCTAGCACCCACCGCCCCGGTTTTGAACCTGATTGGGTTGTATTCTGCCTTCTGGTCAGTCCTGTATTTTTACTGCCATCTCACTGTTCCGTCTGTCATTGCCATAGTTTTATTGGCTCTTTGGAATATAAATCTGGGCTATATCACAGCTATGCTTACCTAGATCATGTCTGCAAATAGACTTTAGATTTGCTTCTACCTGTGGGACCCCCCACCTGTCTAATAGTGACCACCAATGGCATTCCTACCATTTGTTTCTTGATCAAGTATTTATTTCTTGAGCATTTATTAAGCAGTGGACGTTGTCCTAGAAAGAAAAGTACCCAAATCATATTTAAAAGAAATTGATTATGGAATTGGAGCAAGAATTAAAAGTAATTACATACAGATTTCTTGTCAACACCTTAGACTTAATTGGCTGCTTCTACCTTATGTGTTCAATAGAAAAGGAATATTTTTAAATTGGTTTGCTGATCATTTCTCAAGAACATGCGTAAAGATTTAATGTGGTTACTAAAATGATAGTGGGAAGTATTAATCTGTGTGTTCTCCTAACCTCTGCCCTAAACCCCAGTTGAGAAAGCTAGATCATTTCATGGTAGTAGCTTAAGAATAAGCCAATAGAATATAAAAAACAGAGTTGATTTTTGACTTTTGAACTTTAAAAGCTGAAGTCTTGTATACAATAATGGGTACTCATATGTCTGGAAACATAATATTACATGATATATTTTCACATGGAAAATGTTCTTGATGATATTATACATGAGTTGCCTAAATCTCTAGATTTTATGGGTACTCTGGAGATTTAGAATATTGTTTACTAAGCTGAATGTTTTTCCTCTGCCTTAGGGGGAGGTAAATTCCCTGGATGAATATGATAAGAAGTTCAGTTGAAAATAAAGTAGTAAGATGTTGCTGAGTGACCCTGAGAAGGGTTTGAGAGATCTGAGAGTAGAGGAGACTTGTGCTTATCTTTATGGGAGAAACCAAGAGCCAAGACAAGAGGGCATGGTTCAAGTTGCAAGAATTCCCAAATCCATGCCTCTCACAGGGTGAAAGCAGTGGATTTAAATGGTGGCATGATATACTTAGGACAAGAAGACTTGACACTGCTTTACAGAGGCAACCTTGGAGAACAGGGTACTGAACTCAAGACTCTGAACTTACTAGGTAGGGTTAGATAGGGACAGAACTCATTTAGTTTACTTTGAGTTGACCTCGATTTAATTTCTACTGTGAAGTAAAATAAGTGGAGAGTGATGTTCTGTTGTAGAAAAATAAAGTTAATTTTTTGCATGCCTGAGCTTCTGATCTGAAATAGCATACCCATAAAATGCAGTAAGAATAGGGTACTCACAAGACATTTATACCTTAATGAAGAAGACAATTTACAATAAAATGAAGAACTCGTAAAAGTCTTAGGGAAGAGCAAGGCATCCGTAGATGCTAAAATGCCTAGAGTTAAATTAAAAAATAAAAGTAAAGCTGTGCTAAAATAGTAGATACACATTTTGTTGGTTGTATAAATTGATACAAACTCCCACAGTAATTCCATTTTTAAGGATCTATACTAAGTAAATAATAGAAAATATATACAAATCTGTATATATGAAATTATTTATAATAGCATTATTTATAATTACACATGAATTGATACAATCTAGATATCCAACAACAAGGAGTTAAATTTCCATTTTTGGTAAGGTATTAATATATACAGCCATTAAAAACCATGATTTTTAAAACTATGAGATATCATGAAAAACTATTTATCAAAGAAAGTAGTTGAAATCCTAAAATTCACATGGAACCAAAAAAGAGCCCAAGTGGCCATCCTAAGCAAAAAGAACAAAACTGGAGGCATCACAATAACTGACTTCAAATTATAATATTAATACAAGGCTAGAGTAACCAAAACAACATGGTACTGGTTTGTAAATAGACACATAGATCAATGGAACAGAATGGAGAATCTAGAAATAAAACCACATACCTACAACGAACTAATCTTCAACAAATTAGACAAAAACATACACTGGGGAGAGGACATCTTATTCAATAAATGGTTCTGGGAAAGTTTGATAACCACATGCGAAAGAATGAAACAGGACTCCTATCTCTCACTATATACAAAAATTAACCCAAGATAAGTTAAAGACTCATATGTAAGACCTCAAACTATAAAAATTCTAGAATAAATCCTAGGGAAAACTCTTCTGGACATTAACCTTGGCAAAGAATTTATGACTAAAACCCTAAAAGCAAATGAAACAAAAACAAAAATAGACAAATGGGATCTAATTAAACTAAAAATCTTCTGCACAGCAAAAGAAATAAGAGAGTAAATATACAACCTATAGAATGGAAGAAAATATTCACAAACTATGCATCTGACAAAAGACTAATACCTAGAATCCATAAGGAACTCAAACAACTCAACAAAAACAACAAACAATCCCATTAAATAGTGAGCAAAGGACATAAACAGACATTTTTCAAAAGAAGACATGAAAATGGCCAACATATGAAAAAATGTTCAATATCATTAATCCTCAGAGAAATGCAAATGAAAACCACAGTGAGATACCATCTTACACCAGTCAGAATGATCATTATTAAAAAGTCCCAAACCAGTAGATGTTGGCAAGAATGTGGTGAAAAGGGAATGCTTATACACTGTCGACAGGAATGTAAATTAGTACAACCTCTATGGAAAACAGTATGAAGAGTTCTCAAAGAACTAAAAATAGAACTGCTATTCAATCCAGCAATCCTACTACTGGGTATCTACCTAAAGGTAAAGAAATCATTCTATCAAAAAGAATCTATACTTATATGTTTATCACAGCACTATTGTCAATAGCAAAGATATGGAATCAACCCATCAACAGATGAATGGGTAAAGAAAATATGGTATACATACACACACACACACACACACACACACACACACACACACACGTACCATACCATGGAGTACTACTCAGCCATAAAGAAGAATGAAATCATGTCTTTTGCAGCAACTTGGGTAGAACTGAAGGCCATTATCTTAAGTGAAATAACTGAGAAAAACAAAGTCAAATACCACATGTTCTCACTTATAAGTGGAAGCTAAATAATGAGTATGCATGGACATAAAGAGTAGAATAATAGACACTGGAGATTCGGATGGGTGGGAGGGATATGTGGGATGAGAAATTGCCTAACAAGTACTACATACACTAATTGGATGAGGGCTACACAAAAAGCCCAGACTCACCAATACGCAGTATATCCTCGTGACAAATCTGCATGTGTACCTTGTAAATATATATGTGTGTGTATATACAGATACATGGATAAAGATATATACATAATAAAATGAACACAGGTAAAGAAGAAACAGGTCTAGGAAAGAAAATACAATAAAAGACAAATATGCATAGGTTGAGGTGGTAGATTATGGGGATACATTTTCTCTTCTTTATTGACATGTTTGTGAAGTTATATCATTTTATAAGGAGTTTTTAATGAATTTTAAAACTGTTTTTATGGACAATAAGGTAATTAAGAAAATTTCAATTCATTTAACATAGTCAATTAATTTTAAACAATAAAAGAGTAGCACGTGAAACAGAAGAATTACCCATTTAGACTCATTTTTATCCAGCCCACATTTTATTGCCAGTCTCAAGTGATGTGCTATTGGTAAGGTACTTCCTTTACTCCATCCCAAATGCAATTTATCAGATTATAGTTATACTTCAGGAGCTACAAAGTGAGTCTACCTTCAGTTTTGAAGACCATTTTTCCTTCTTTGTAAAAGAGGAATAACAATAATTAACCTGTAAAGTATGTTTGTTTTGTTTTTGGTGAGGACAGAATGAAACTCACATAAAGCACCTATGGCAGGACTGAGCACCGTTTAAGCGTGTAATCAGTGGAGGCTGTTTTCTGTGATTTTTATATGACAATCATGTGTACCATCCATTTTTACTTTTCCAAATTTTGGTAACTCTCCCCATACAGACACCACTCCAAGCCTGTTGTTAGTTTACTTTCTCATCATTGGGCCTTTTCTTTACATTAAGTGATTTAAAGCTACATAAATATTATAAGTGTAGCTAATTTGTAATTTTATATAATAATTTCCATCTCATATTCCATGTCCTCCTTAATCACAGCAAATAGTACTAGCTATAGGAATGCATCAGTGCAATAACTCACTGACACCCAAATCTCTTTGCTGCTTCAAAACCAGAGGCCTAGAATCCTTCATTTTACACATAAAATTTAGATTTTTGAAATTTCTGTATGAAACATTCTGAAGTTGCCCACGTGAAAACCTTGCTAAGTCTAGGCCTATGCAGTCAATATACAGTTTCTAAATATCATAAACATTTTCTCCTCTTTAAAAGAAGAATAAATGTTCTCTGTTCTTAAAGTTATATGGAAACCACTGTCAGTATCATCAACAGGGTTATGAAATAATTTGTTACCAGGTTCCAGGAAGTCTTTTAAATGTATTTACGGATTGAATTAGGCAAAACCCAGCCACAGAAAACAAATGCATAATAATTTAAAACCCACAGTGATGACATTTAATTTTGTTCAAGACAAACTAATTTGTGTCAAGGAAAAAAATCCAGTTTTATATAAAAGTGAAAATTTTGCTGATTGAATGCTGGTTTAAAAACTGATATAAATGCTTCCACCTTATACAAAGACAGTAGCTTATTGTTGCAAGATCTTATGCAAGAAAAGCGTATTTCAATCGATATCTTTGCCAGTGCCATGGACTCAGAAGCAACCATACCAGTTTTCTTTTGGTTACAGAAATTTTTAAAAACTCAGTTAAAAAAAAACTCTATTTTTAAAAATACATATTCATTGTAAGAGATATTAAAAATATCAGTGAGCAAAAATAACAAAATAAAAATGACCCATAATTCCACCACTCTAAAATAGCTGATATTAACATAGTGGATTATATTTCTAGAGGTTTAAAATTTTTTTTCTGAAAAATTGAATCATACTATACATGCTAATTTAACATACCATAAATGTATTTTCACATATCAATTATTTTTCAGATTTATTATTTTTAATGATAACATACTTTACACAGATACCTATATATAATTTATTTAATAGGCTATATTGGAACACATAGGGTATTTTTAATTTTTCCACATTTAAAAAAACATGGTATTGTTACATAGTCATTAATCGAAAATAGAGGGCAATGATTTTAATTTTCCTTGTATTATTCAAATTTTCAGACTTTTAAGTAAAAAGCATTATTAAGACCAAAATGTCTATAAAAAACATGTCTTAGATTTCTGTCCCATTCTATACTCAATAATAAGTGAACGTTGTCATTTATTGAGGAACTTTTTTGAGCCCTTTGCTGTGCACGTGATCACTAAATTTCCCAAATTGCTGCTCCATAAACAGAGGTCTCCAATTATCTTCAGAAGGAACTTCATTACGATGAAACCTTATTCTCTCCAATGGGTTAAAGATACTCAAATCAATGGCTGCTTCCCACACACTAGCCTGTATCAGAATCAGCAAGTGGCCTTGCGTCCCACATGAAGCTGAAGTTCTGCCTACGAATTTCACTAAATCCTGTGAGGAAGTCCATGAGAAATAAGCCAGAAGAGGAAAGTATGGAGAAAAACTATGATAAAGGACTAAGTTTTTTTTTTTAAAAAAAAAAAAAAGACGATTTTTTTCAAGTAAAGAAGCCTAGGAAGAAAGATGATCAACTCTTAGAGCTCTAGGTCTCAATATTTTTTTCCTTCTAAGTCAGTCCGGGGTATTATCAGAGCCTGACTCACCTGGGGGTTAGAAACACCCAAGTCCAGCCCACTGTAGCTATCCTGTCTCACCTAACAGGGAGAAAAACCTGAGAAAACACCTATAAAGTTCCCAGTCCAGAGACACGGGCTCACTAAAACTGCGACCTACTCCTAGGACTACGAAACGCTTCCCCTGCCCAACGCCTCACCACCACATTATTAAAGCCTATTTACAGCAGCTTCTTTTATGTTTTAGAAGCTTTTTGCATTTTTTTCCTACAACGAGCATAATCAAAAGAAAGTGTCTTTTTAAAAGAGAAAACAGTGAAGTTGAAGGAAAATTTTAAGCAGAGGAAGAGGAGGAAGCAGGGCACGGTGCTACCATTTGTTTGCGGGACTGAGATCATGACACGATAATCGTTTATTCACTCAGCAAATATTTATTGAATTCCTACTTTGTGCCAGGAGAGAAAAAAAGAGAAAGAACAAAAGAAAACACAGTGATTAAGGACACAGGAGGAATGAAGTAGAGAGAATCCCCATGAACTGATCTCATCAAAGTGGAAGGAGAAGTCAGTGGCTACGTGTGAGGGTGGAGGTGGGCCTGAGACCTTGAAGATGCGCCAAAAAAAAAAGTCTGAAACAACCATTGCGGTTTGCTTCTGAGCCCAGGAGCAAACATAGGAAAGAAAACTGAGGCTGCCCAGAGCTGAAGGATGTCAAGATAGGAAGGGCAAAGGCCACGAAGATAAAAGAATTTTGAGGCCAGAATAACCTTACATCTTAAAATGCACACGTGGAAGTTGCCGTGCGTGGGCTGGGATGAAGAGCGAGATCCCGCAGGTAAACTGCGAGGGGGGTGCGGAATCCCGGCAAAGGCACTCTGATGCCGGTGGACGGCCGGGACGCGAAGAGAATGCCCCGGAGTGGTCATTAATGAGCACCGGCTGGAGGCGCAGTGAAGCTATTTGCGGAAACTGCACGCATTCAGCCTGCAGAGCTCTAACCTAATTGGAGAGAAGAACATTAATCCATCGCATTCCTGCTCTGACACTCAGATGAATTCAGGGATAGTTTCAGGGCATGATCAGAATTTTGAGACAACTTGAAAATTACACCCTGAAGTCGCAAATGTTATTGACATTCTCAGTTAAAGTCTCCCATCTCTGGCCAGCGCAGTGCAGTCCTGCTGCGGGGCGTGTGGGTGTGAAGCACACACAGTAGGTGCCTGTGTCTCACATTCGGCTTCAGCGACCAATCCATCCACTAAGGAGACACGCTGACACTGTGCAAAGACAATCAAGAGAGGTCCCTAGCCTGGGACGGGCAAGCCGAACTGATGGCCACTGTTCCCGCATGGTCCTTGCCAGACGGAATTCACTCAGCGCCTGAGGTACAGAGACACTGCCTTGTTTGTGTGGCAGTAATTGTCTCCCTGCCCCGAAAGAGGCCCTGAAATTGCTTCTATGTTTAGAAACAAGATTACTCTGTTGAGGCTGCTGGTCAGAGAGTCTCACCTCTGTATGGAAGTCTGTGATTCCTAAGACCTTATTGCCTAATTTCGGCCTTTGTGGCGTTCAGTGGATGAACAGGCATTTGTTCGCCACAGACGGAGGACACAGGAACCCTTATCAGCATGTGCGCCTGAGGAGGTCGCTGCGGCTACTTCCTACCAGAAGGTTCATTGTGGGGGTTTCATTGTCCACTAACGACTCTGACTAAACATTAGGACAGATTCGAGTTTCAGACGGTCTTAATTGAATGAGGAGGACAATTATTGAAGAAAGTGACTAGAAGTCAAGAAATAAAAAGTAAAACCAAACTCAGTAATTCTCAGTTACACACATGGAGAAGGAAAGATGACCGTGGACGCTTACTGAGCGTCTCTGTGCAGTTGAGGAAGGAGTTTCTGGACTTTCTGTGCACGCCCTTCTCTGTGTTTGTGCCACGGGAAAGCCACCAAAATATCAGAAGCCACCACAGCCGCTAGGACCTCTCTCGGTGGACGTCTAGGCTACTCTTCGATCCCTGATCTAAATCACCCACAAGTTAGTACGTGGGTCCCTCAGAAAATACTTCCCATTAATTTAATGCAAGCCTAGACTTTGAAAATCCCGGCCAGCTAGTTCACTATTTACATTAACCATCTGTTCTCTGGCTTCACACACTACAGACTCGCCCCTGTTATTCAAGGATGTGAAATCCACGAGACAGATGTATACACAGACTGACGGTAGAGGTTTGGTCTTTTATCATGACCAACTTCGATTTATTGTCCAAGCTATGAGGAATCAAAATCATACTCATTGCCTTAAAGAGAAGATCTGTCTTCCAAAAGAAATTCTCAGCAGATTAATGTAAGACTTTCCCTGCCAGAATTAAAGCCAGCTAGATTTGTTTAAATTTTAAAGTGAAAAATGCATCGCCTCTTTTTGGTTGCTGCCCCTGTCAGCATGAAACCTTCTTCCCACATGCTGTTCCCCCACCTCAGTCAACAGCGATTCCAACCTTCCGATTACTCAGGCCCAGAGCCGTGGAACCTTCTTTGATTCCTGTCATCAACACATCAAGCTGCTGGCTTGACCAGTCTGACCACTCCTCACCACTTACGCTGCTCCGCTCTGGCCCGTGCCACCTCTGTCTCCCACACACTGCGTTATTTCCAGCATTTCCCACCTGGTCTTCCTGCTTCCATCTCTTTTCTCCCCATTCCCCTGGTAAGCAGGTCATGCCATTCCTCCCCCACTCTAAGGGTAAAAGTCAAAGCGTTTCAGATGGTCCTCTGCTGACACCACCTCCAATCACTTGCTCTTTGGCTCCTTCCCCTCAACTCCCATTACTCTTCCTCAAACGCATCGCGAGTTCTTGCCCAGGGTCTTTGCACATGCTGCTCTCTCACCTGGATTGCTCTTGCTCCAGGTGACCTCGGGCTTGCTTCCTCACTTCCTTCAGGTCTCTCCTTACATGCCATCCCACCAAAAGAAGCCAAATCTCCCCACACTGTACGAAACAGCTGCAGCATCCTACTGCCCCGTCCTCTCTCCTTGCCCTCCTTTTTGTTCTCATAGCACGTGGCGCCCCCTTGCCTTGCGACTTACCTACTTGTTTGTTGTATGTCTCCTCCAATACCTGGTCCACGGCAGGCGCTCGATAAACCTTTCTTGGGTAAACAGGGCTGACAGTAACAACAAAGGTCTGCAGGGCAGTAGCAAGGGAGACAGGAAGATGCAAATGTAGCATCTTAAACACGACAGCCATGGTCACGCACCCAGCAGTGATCAAGGACCTCAGTGAAACAAAAACTAAAATGAGCTGCACTACCTGGCTGAATTTAAGCCTAAAGGCACACAAATGACCCTAAAACCTGGTAAATTAATTTGAACCTGAAGCAAAGCTATATATATCCTACCAATATTGAAGATCAGAGCACACATGAACCAGGCTGACGCTTGTCTCCCATCTGAGCGAAGCGCTGCGGAGGCTTTGAAAAGGCAGCAAGCCACACTCCCGCCTCACGGGCACGGCGTGCCAGCGACTGCGCTGTCTGTCTATGCGGACTGCATTTCTCTGCTAAAGCAGACTGCTGTGTTTTCCTTCTGTTTTCTGCTCCTGGTACCATCCAAACCAAGCAAATGAAAGCCTGGGGCTCCCCAGCCTGGGGGCTGCTTCTAGCTATGACCTGAGAGACAACGGCACTGGGTGGGAGCGGGGATCCCATAATACAAGATCTCTGGGAGGCGCTGAGACTTTAATTAATTTTAAGTAAGAGTTGCCAAACGCTGTTACCAGGAGAAATCAAAAATCAGGGACGTTGAAGCTCACTCAAGGCATCAAGTAGAAGGAATATGGGCAAAGTAAACTCTTTTATTTATTCATCAAATACATGCCTGGGTTGAGGTTAAAAAAATGGAAAAAAAAAAAAAAAACGTTCCCTACCTTCAAGCTGCTCTCAGTTTGGAAAAAGGCAGGCGAGTTTGCAGATCATTGTTGCACAGAGTGACAGGTGCCGGGCTTCCTGGGTGAACACAGGAGGGAAATGGAGCCCAAACGAGACTTTGGTATATGAAGAGACTCGGGTTCTAAAGCCAGTCCCCCATGTCTTACCTGCGATATATTGGGCAAATTACTTAAATTCTCTAAACTTTGCTTTCTTTCTGGTGGAAGGGGAAGAAGGCTATAATAAAAATGATTTTTAAAATAGCTGAAATTTGTATCACGTGCTGGGCACTTCTGTTTCCCTCTAGCAACTGCCTGTGTCTTGTCATTATGTCAACAGTTCTTATCAATATTATAGCTCTTAACTTTATGAGGTATAGCCTGGTATTCCTATACGCGATGTGGAGAAACTGAGGCAAGAATTGCTGGTCATTAACAAGACGTCACTCTGCAATACCAAGGGCACATCAAGGAGGTTCCTGATGGCAGCTCCTGTGGAGAAGTGGGACAGGGACTAGGAGGGCATCGGGGAATGTGAGGGTGACGACGGTGTCATCGAATCACTCTGCCAAATGGAGACTCTCTCACCAGTCCGTATTAATCTGGCCACTTCAGGTGCATCCAGAGTCCCCAGAGGAATCTATAAAATAAAAGAATTAAGTGAATGCAAGATAAGAAGGAATTTAAAAGAAAAAACCACCAAAAATAAGATTCCTAGTTTAGATCACTTCTTGTCAACATCTCGAATTCCTTCAGTCTGGAATAAAAGATACTGTCCCCCAGCAGAAGCCCCTGCATAGAACCAAGAATCAATTCTGCTAAGTGAGCAAGTGTGTGACCTTCGCCATACTTTTCTCACCCAGACCTTGAAACTTGGGTATCATGCACTGAAGAAGGAAATGTGAGTTCTACTGCCTGTTTCCTAAGGGAATTCCCACTCAAACTGATTTTATCTGTGAGAAGCCTGTCCCTTACACCCCTACACTACTGCCACGACAGCAGTAGGGTTGCGATAATAATAGTTACCTATTACTGGAAAAACTATCATATGCTAAACACTGTGCAAATTATTTTATGTGAGTCATTAAATTTACTTCTTGTAAGAATTTTATGAGATAAACTTTATTTTCTTATGTTATATCCATGAGGCTCTTCAACACTGAAGAAATTAAACACTTTGCCCACAGTCATACAAATATTAGGTTAAGCAATATGAAATGGTTGACGTTCGCAATTTTTCACCTCCACAAATGACAGTTTCATATGGTCACCCCCGCTAAGTGGCAGAGCCTGGCAAGGCCAGGCGTGATCTGTGTAGTCAGGCACTGTGTCAGAACCTCACCGCAGAGCGAGCCCTAGCGTAAAATAAACACGAGCCCGGGAAGATAGGAAACCTGGCAAGGACATGCATAATGCCACATTTTAATAACGTCATTTACCTCTGCATACTACCTTTAATTAAAAGATATTTGAAACGAAGTGACTTTATAGATCAAAAATTTAACCTACATTTTTATGTAAGTACCTCTCTTTGGCCTTATGTGAGATTGAGGTTAAAAAAAAAATTCTTAGTAGTGTTTGACAGATTTTAAACATTATTCACTCACATGACATATATTTATTCTGAGTAATACCATGTAGAATTTCTTACAAAATTCTGTCCCTAAAAGGAAAGTTATGTTCTTTAACAATAGCAAAGAATGCATATAAGATAAGTGGACTGAAGAAATCTCTGCAGATTTACGCCACCACAACAACTGGGAGGGTTTAATTTAATCACTCAGGCATTTCCATTAAAATGGTGTAGGCTGAAAGAATAACTTTTAAAGAAATTCATAAAACATTTCTGATTTGTGATGGATTTAATTGGCTTAACTACCAACTATTTTTCTATTGTCTAATATTTTAAAATATCCTAATACTCATTGAATACCAGAAGGATGATGTGTATCTAAATGTAACTACTTAATACCATCTAATGATAAGAATTATCTGCCAATAAAAACTGGAAAATCCCATGGGAAAAAAAGCATCTTATCCTTCTAATGTGGTTTAGAATTTGTTAAAAGGATCGCCAGATAGGTCTTCCTGTTATTTTTCCTTCAAAAAACTATTTACATTTAGAGAATACTAAAGAATCACATAAAACAGCTAACTTTGCTCATTTATATATGTAAGAAATGTTATGAGACTGCTAAATTGGACTGGCAAAAAAAAAAAGAAATGTTACGAGAATTTTAATTCAATCTTCATTATTTTTATAAGAAATATGAGCAAAACTACCAAGTGCTTTATTACTGTTCTAGTGGTTTTTAGTCAATGGTTTGTTCATAAACTGGGGTGGGGGAAAGACATGAAAAACAAGTACCTATTGCTGCTGACTAAATATTTTCTGGGATTAAAAATTTGACCTACCTGAGAAATTATCTGTCCTTTCTGCTCCAGAGGGATCTGTTTATTCTAGTTTCCCTGAGAATCCAGTGGACTACATAATAAACATTATTTCTTGATTTATAAAATAGGCCTCACCCACCATCTTCAATTTTTACATGTGAATATAGGGTCATTTCACTTCAGATTTATAAAATATAAAAATATGAACACTTAATAATTACCTGACTAAATCTAAACACCATCTTAAATGAGTAACTTCTAAGTACAAGTCCTGTATAGGGTAAAATATCATAATAAATGTGCAAATCTAAATTCACTTTGAAAATCATCACTGGAAAATGTAAGAAATTACTTCAAAAATTCAGAAAAATGTGTTTTTTCAGCATGCACCTCCCTAGTATAACTTGCCATCTTACCCATGTTTCACAATTTTTTACAACTATTATCAACTTCAAGTCCAAGTCTGACCCATTTTACAGAGTTTTATCCTGCATTTGATCATTATAATGAAGCTTTTATAGAGTAATAGAAAGAAAAACTACATAATAATGTAATCGAAACTGTAAACTAAAGATTGTAAAATATAATCTAAGCCTGTATGGTACCAATACTTTCAGTCCTCTTTCTGTTGCTATTAGCTGTATCCAAAATAAGCTAAAACAGAGCTAATTTGAGGTATGTTCTAATCTCTATGTAGAGTAGTATAATAAATTTAGATGAACTTGTTTCAGAAGCAGAAATGATTACTGCCAAAAAGTAAAAAGGGAGAAAAGTAAAGTCCTCTTAAAACTCTTTTTGTTTTGAATGTTGGCATAGTTACTAGAGAGAAATTTGTTTCGAAAACTTTTTCTTAGATGTTAAATACTGTGACCAGTTGTGGTGGTGGCTAAAAGAAGAATAAGATCGATGAGAATTTCTTTTATAAACATCTTTTCAAAACCCATCCTTATTAATTATTTCCCTTCCACCTACATTAGACTTAAAACATTCTGCATGTAGCCAACTTTATCACTTAAGCTAATTTTAGTTATAAAGTTTCAAATATAGCTATAGATTGAATTTAATTTCTAAATGTTCAGCCAAAGTCTAAATTTAACATCTCATCCTTTAAATGTGTCTTGTGGGCAAGCTACATAAAACAAGTGAATTGTTAAATAATCCTAAAAGGATAAATAGTAAAGGGAATTATGTTTAATTAATTTAGTTCTAGAATGGCATTCTTATTCCTAGTATCTGCAGAATATAATGCTGGAAGAGTTTTGGGTTAAGCATTAACAATTCTAGAATATTTCAGAGAAGGAAGATTAGAGATCATTGAGCCCAACAGTCTTTGATTTTTAAAATGAGGAAACTGAGTTCCAGAGATGTTGAGCGCTTTGCACAAGGTCCTATGGCTGTGAGAATAAGTTTAGCCTAAAGCTACCACTTTACTATTTTAAGTTTGACCTAAACGTTTCTCCAAAGGTAGTGAACTGTAACCTGATTGGATGTGTAAACAGACCGTAACGTACTCTTGTGACAAGTCGCTGAGTCTCTGTCAATCGCAGCAGCCAATCACAGGTGGCCAGCTGTTCAAACTGTGCTGGAATAAGGCAAACCAAGCCGTAACCGATCCGGCCGTTTCCGCACCGCACTTCCGTTTTCTGAACGTCACTTCCTTTTTCTGAACGTCACTTCCTTTTTCTGTGCATAAATGTTATCTGACCACGTGGCAGCCGTGGAATTGTTCTTTTCCCTCCTTGAAAGAAAGTTCATAATTGATAAAGGAGGAAACTGAAGCCATAAGAATGCAAAAAGCAAGAGGTAAACATGAAATTTTTACACATACGTGTCAATCTAAATAAGCATGGCGTCTATCTGTTCAGGCTGTTATAACAGAACACCATACACTGAGAGGATTATCAACAACAGAAAGTTAATTCACACAGTTACTGGAGCTGGGAGGTGCAAAATCAAGGCACTGACAGGTTAGGGATCTGGCGAGGGCTCACTTCCCGGGGCATAGACAGCCATCTTCTGCCTGCATCCTCACGGGGCAGAAGGGAGCAAGAGAGCTCTCTGGAGTCTTTTGTAAGAACATTAATCCTATTCGTGAGGGCTCCACCCTCATGATCTAATCACATCCCAAAGGCCCCACCTCCTAATACCATCACACTGGATTTGAACATATGGATTTTGGGAAGACACATTCACTCCATAGCACATGGACTTGATAAAATAATAATTATCATAATAACTAATTTAGTGGTATAAAAATAATGTGGAATTAAAATGCTGTAGAGCAGCAATATACTAGTCCTCCCTCAACCTCACTTTTGTCCCCATGATTTGAGTTACCTGTGGTCAACTTTAGTCAGAAAATATAAAATGGAAAATTCCAGAAATAAACAATTTATAACTTTTAAATTGCATGCCGTTCTGAATAGCATCGTGAAATCTCATGCCATCCTGCCCCATCCCACACAGAACATGAATCATCCTCCTGTCCAGGCATCCACACTGTATAGGTGACTTGCCCATTAGTCATTTAGTAGCTGTCTCAGTTATTAGATTTACTGTTGCAGTATCACAGCGCTTGTGTTCAAGTAACTCTTATATTACTTAATAATGGTCCCAAAGTGCAAGAGTAGTGAGGATGGCATATTGTTACAATTATTCTACTTTATCATTAATTATTGTTGCTAATCTCTTACTGTACTTAATTTATAAATTAAACTTTGTCATAGGTATATATGTATAGGAAAAAGCATAGTATATAGAGAGTGAACACTGAAGTACTATACATGAATTCAGGTATCTTCTGGGGGTCTTGGAACATATCCCCAGTGCATAAGGGAGGAGTACTGTACATAAATTGGGAAGGAGGTGATTAGAATTAAAACATTATAAGGATTTGCATATTTTTAAAGAAGATAAAAGTAGAAATTGACATCAGACTTTTGAAAGCTAAGTATTCATGTCAAACATATAAGGTGTGATCACTAAAAGAACAGAAACAAAGTACATAACTTTAAACGCAGTAGAGGGGGGAAGGCAAAATAAATATTAATAAACTAAATAGAATATAGGTAAAGGGAAAAAAATGAAGCAAATACCAAACAAGATAAATAAGAATAATAAAAATTATGTTAGAATCAAGTGTTAATATTTTAGCAATCATGATAAAGAATCAGACCATATACTAGTTAAAAGATTTTGATTAAAAATATCTAACTAGGTAATATTCAGAAGAAACATACTATAAAGAAACAAAATAGCTGAAACTGAAGAAATGAAAAAGACAAATCACACAAACTCTAACAAAAGCAGTTTGGAGTAGCTATGCTCCTGTCCAACAAAATAGACTTTAATAAAAAAATACATCGTTAATGGTAAAAGGTAAACTCTGCATGTATTTTTTAAATATGATAATATAAAAATTCTGAACTTGTATACCCTTAATAACATAGCCTCAAAATATATAAAACAAAAGTTGAGATAATTATATAGATATATTGACAAAATTCGTATGTTAGAGATTTTATCTTTTCCATGAATATCTATCTCTTTATCAGTTAAAAATTAATAAAGACAAAAATATTTCAACACAGCAAGTTTGATACAATACTCAGAACCCTCTGTATAGCAAATTTAGAAATAAACATTTTTTTTAAATTTGTGGATGTTTTGTGCTGAATTGTTTTCCTGCCCCCCACTCAAATCCATATGTCGAAGCCCTGTAGGATTGGACCACTTCCTCTGCCACTGCTTGTTGTGCTAATCCAAGCCACTGTTGATCCCTCCTAGATTATTGCAGTAGCCTCCCAACTGGTCTCCCTGCTTCTGCTCTTGCCCTCCTCTTTCCAAGGAGTAACCAGACACTGGTACAGTAACCATGACCAGTAACTGTTAAAACTTAACGCCAATCATGTCACTCTGCTGCTACAAGCCTCCAATGTCTTCCTCTCTCAGAGTAAGAGGTGAAGTACTTACAGTGACTTTTAAGATTCTACCTGGTTTGTGCATCTGTTACTCTTCTGAAGTGATATCAAACCTGCCAGATGCAATCCAGCCACTTTGATGACCAAGAGCAGAAACACCCCATCCTGCTCCAGATAAATAATGTGGTATGTGTGAGGCCATATTTCTCTTGTAAGTATCTGTTACTCTTTCATTTCATTTCTAAATTAGTAGGAAGATACTCAGTCTACTCCTTATTTTCCATATCAGTCAAGGGGAGAATGACAGAGATAAACCCAGAGTTATTTATTTTTGTATTGACAGTGGTATTTGTGGCTTGGTATTTACATTCGAACAAGTGCTTGGAGGTCTGTCTGAGAAGTCACAATACTCAAAACCAAATACTGCAGACATACCATGAAGACCTTAGTTGGAATGTAGGACAGTAAATAACTTTTCTGTACTTGCTGGGATTAGATGATAGCACTTCTCAACTGATGGAAAGTGTGAAACCAAGTTTTGCTTTTAAAATATCAATTACCTATCTTTACTATTTATGTGTTCCTATGCATGGAAACATTGTTTAGTTTTCAAAAATTTCTTCTAGCTCTGCTACCAAATGAAACACTGCATATAGAATTAACAGTAAACAGAAAGATATAATGATTTTAGTGATTATAGTTATGAAAGATATAATTAAGCATAGTAAATATTTATGTTATCCTGAATTTATAGCAAGAATTGAAACAAAGATGATCAGGAACCAACTAATATGTCACCAGGGTAATCCGCGTCATCTGATTTCTACCACTCCGCTTTCTCAGTAAAGGTGCTACTTGACGCTTGGTAGCTTAAATAGAAAGAGAGAGAGAAATAAGAACTCCCTACCCAGACAGCAATTCGGCTTATTATTTTGTGGAACGATTTCTTAGATCCTCACATCAAATGAGAACTTGTTTATTTATTTGAATTTCAATATGTTCTCCCAGTCAGGCAAGTTTCATAATGTTTTGAGTTTTGCTACTAATAAGTGCAGTAAAAATGCATAGTAAATACTTCTTTAGTGGACAGAACAACAGTTACCAAGAAGGGCATTGGCCTGGGAGCCCAGCTATTTATAACTCCGTGTCAGCGTGGAGCTCCATTCACCGTATGAAAGCTGCTCTGAGGCCCATTGAACACTGTGGAAAATTCTCCCAGTGGATCAGCCAGTTTGCAGAACCAGGTGTTTCTGTAATTGTGACACTGTGAAAACCATTCATAGTGCTCTGTGGTCCTTTAAATTCTCCCTCCACCTGTGCTTTTTGGTTGAGTCCAGTGGCTGCTTGTGCTTTTCAGGGATCTACTTGTTTATGTAGGTGCGTTTCTTTGTTTCTGAATTTATTTTGCTACATTTTAAAGAGGAAAATTTATAGAAAAAGATTTAACAAGCTGGTGTTGGGAGTCGCTCACGTTTCAACCAGGTGCACTCCTAACGTGCAGGTGTGAACCAATGAGCAGGTAAGGAAAGCATCGTGGGAGCAGCAGGCTCTGAAGGATTAATTGTGAATGTCCGTAACGAATGTATCCCAAGGTGCATTTTAAACATCTGTTATAAATTGAGGCATTTTCCTCCTCCCCCGGCAACTCTTTCCAGTTTCCCTGTCATTTATATACATAAAGTAAGCATAGCCTGTATGTGGATATCATGGGAATAAATGTCTCTTTTCATTATTATGAAATTTAGTTTCATAGGAATTTTAACTTTTAGGTAACAAACACATTTTTACTCTCTAAATAACCAATTATTTTTATACTTGCAAATATTTCATTTCCTCTTAAGAGTACTATATTAAGGACATAATTTAATTTCTTAATCCTAATTTTTTCTCACATTAGATAGTCATATAATCCCCTCACCCAGATCCATACTTTAAAACTTTTTCAAATGAGATAATTTTTTCATCTATATTACTCAGTCTGCTTATTCTGAAAAACTTGGAAGATATCCACTATTAAAATCCAATTTCTAATTAAAAAACAACTTTTCTTGTGATTCGATAACATATTATTTTGTTTTCTGTATTTCATACTTTGGCATGTGTTAGCTACTTACTTTTCCATATAATTTATAATGAAATAATATTTTGGTTAGTTTTAATTTGTATAGTCATACTAATGAGACTTTTTAGATGTTTATATTTAATTATATTTTTATCATATAATGCAATGTTCTACATTTGGTCTTAGCTTTTTTAAATGGCATTTCTTGCAACCAAGTCAAAATATATAATTAGAAAACAGAAATGGAAAAAATATAATTTGAGATGAAATTAAATACTGTTCTAAATCTAAATGGAAACCTTTCTTCTCATATTTTAAGTGGAAAAAATAATGGTTCGTGTTGATAAATTTTTATTTTTTTAGAAAAATATGGCCATTTCCTTAAGTCTTTTTGAAGATTTTAACATTTATATCTACATCCACTCAGCATTTGTCATTAAAAAGCAAAAGCAAACATTTTCATTATACTGACATTTCCAGACATTAAAGTGGAAATGCATTCCACAAATGTATTTACGCCCCTACCACCTGCAACACAAGATCAGACATCTAAATGTTAATGGGACCGGTTTCTTTACATCATAGATGATTGGAATGTCATTGGTTTGCAGAAAATATGAAACAATCGGTATCTGATCATTTGAGTGGAGGAGGTTGTGGTTGTTTGCCTTTTTTTTTTTTTTTTGGTGTAAATAACAGAATTTTATTTTCTCACAGTAGTGGAGGTTGAAGGTCCAAATCAAGCCGTAGGCAGGGTTGGTGTCTCCTAAGTCCTCACTCCTCGGTCGCAGACGGCCATCGTCTTTCTGTGGCCTTTTCTCTGTGCATACACACCCCTGGTGTCTCCTCTTTTTTTTTTATAAGGATTCCAGTCCTATTGGGACTAGAGCCCCACCCTTATGACTTCATTTCACCTTAATTACCTCTTTAAAGATCCAATCTCCAAATATAGCCACGCTGGGGGTTAGGGCTTCAGCATATGAATTTGGGGGAACACAATTCAGTCCGTAGAGCAGGGTGATTGAAAAGAACACAAAATTTCTGTTAATATTTAAAAGGCATGAGTTCTATCAGCTTTGTGCTAATGGGACAAATCATGTAATTACTCTAAGCATCTCTTTTCTTACCTATAAAATTGTTATAATAATTAATTTATATCAAATGTTTTGTAAAAAATTATTGTTATGTTTGACCCAAACTTTAAATTGTGTATTGTAGAAATTTATATTGAGGGAAGTTAATAGAAAATGAGGATTATTTCTCAGTAAATTAAAGTGGAGTAAAGGATGCCATTAAAACTTCAGAGTTTAAATCAGGAGGTGCAGATTGGCAGCCCCTGGGCCAGAAAGAGCTTGCAAACCGGTTGTTGGTCTGCGCAGTGTTTAAAATTTTTTAAATTAGTTGCCAACCTTTAAAAGTCAATTGAAGTCACATAAAAATCTGGACTTCCAACTTAGACTCTTTCTAAGCGTGGTAGTAATAGACAGGCCCTGAGTTTATATCCTAAGGTTGCCACCAGGGATACAGCTTTTCCAGTAAGCCACAGTCTCTGTTGTGTTGCACACCGGGGATTGCGTTTATTATCACATTTGTGCTGTTGTTGACGGAAATATAACATTACTTATCCCGGGCCTCTAAGTTGTGGCCTCTTGATCAACCAGTTACATTAAACTATAGGTCGTTGAATAAAGAAGTAATAAAAAAATAAGTCTTTATAGACTTATTTTTAGTTTAGTCATAAGAAGGAATAAAAAAAAGTCATAGGAAGTTATAAAAAGGGATAGAATGAAAATAAAAACATCCACTCAATAATAATACATGTAAATTAGGGGAACTCTGTTTATACTTGTGGAAATTTGGATTCTCACTGTAAAAATAAACCGTACAAGCTACACGAGCACACTCACTGCAAACATCTGTACACTCGACATTGATACATTAAAAGCCTCTCTGTTAGAATGAACATTCTTCCTCCTGCAGTTTCTTCAGCTGTTTTTTTTTTTTTTTTTTGATTGAACTATTAGCTCTGCTCTAGGGACAGTAGCACCACTGAAATCCCCCTTCATTCGCTGGGAAATGAAGATGAATGCTTGGGAGAAAATAAGGCCGACTCTGACGGACTTCACAGAAATAATCAGCATCAAGCACGCAACCTGAACATTAGAGGCTGAAAGGCTGGTTTGGACGGAGCTGAGAACAGGGCTGCCTGCTGCCCTGGGCTGACTCATAGCTTTTAAACAAGGCCTTGACTCAGAGCTATCAGGCTAGGGCTGCTGTTTCCCTGGCTCTAGATAAGCCTGTCTCTTTTTATCCAGAGGTTGGGCCTGCGATTTAACATAGCAATGACAGCGATAGTTATCCCCAAAAACATCCTTCACAACTCTTTTCTAATACAGATCACTTATTCTTTGTGAAAGATGCGTGAGTCATGCATGGAGCGCACTGTCCATTAGTGGTGCATTGTTAATTTGCTCTGTAATTAGTTTAGTGGCATATAATTATTTGAGGTCAAATAATAATTAAATTTTTGTACACTCCTTTTTTTCACTGGTAAATTACCAGTGGACCACCCTCCATGATTAAGGATCTCTAAATAACACACAGGATGCTCGCTCTACAACACAAGGAAGTGTGTGATTTTCCCTACAAAAGGCCCCTTTAAAAAAAAATCTCTTCATAGAAAGAATCATTTTATCATCATTGTTTAGAACTCTCATTTTAAGAATAAAAATCATGGAATAAAATATCATAAACTTTATTCATCTAATTGAGTTTTCTACAGAAAATGTAGAAAACACATCAAGTTTTAATTTTTAGTATAAATCACAAATATTAGATTAACAAATATTAAAATAAATGTCACTGTAAAACCTCGACCAAAAAATATTTAAGTATTGACATAAGTAAAGTTGGCTTCCACAATTACCTTAAATTAAATAAATCATCTAAATTACCCTTAGCATTTCTTTTTTTCAATAATCAAGCATTTGATTGTTACATATGATGATTTTCCTAAAGCTTCATAATGTTCTGCTTAAAGATTCAAACCTAGATATTTATTTTCTTATTTTGACTTAGGAGTTATAGAGAAACTATATTCATAATAATATTAAATATTTTGAATTATATTAAAAGAAAATGTGATTCTGGAAATATAATTTAAGAAAAGTAAGATTAATATCATGTCCTAAGTACTGAATGATCAAGAAAGATGTCTTTGGATAAAAAAAAATACTTTGTTAAATGTTTTCAGTTTTTCACCCATAAAATTAGACTCTTGAAATTAGAAACTCTATTGCTACCAGGTTGCACT
Source organism: Avahi laniger (assembly GCA_963575035.1). Lineage (NCBI taxonomy): Eukaryota > Metazoa > Chordata > Mammalia > Primates > Indriidae > Avahi > Avahi laniger. The sequence continues at coordinate 77,674 of CAUYSK010060294.1, forward strand.
CAATTTGTAGCTCTGAGCTAACTGATTAAATTCTAGTACATTCCATAATTATCCCTAAAACAAAAATACTTCACCCCAAAATACATTTTGATTTTATCAATATTTGTAGAAGAATTTCAACAGGCACTTTGCTAAGTTTATCCTTAGGTAGATAGGATCAAGTGACTTTGTCACTTGATTAGAGGAAAAAAAGTTCTCAGGAAGAAATTTTACAAAAAAGAATATAATGCAGCCACATCTAGTCATTTAAGTAATTTTTACAAGGAACTTTACTAACAAAGTACTTTGTGAGATTATTTTTTATTAACATAGACTCCTTTGTACAGAATCGACAGGAATGAAGGAGACTTCCCAGTGATCGTGTACCCACGCTTACTTCTCCACACATAGCTATCCACACGTGGAGTTTGCCCATTTACAGAGGGGTTGACAAAATGCAAAATAGCCCTGCTGGCCCTGTTCCAGCTGAAGCCAATCTGAACCGTTATGAATATTAACTTGGACAAAACAAACTAGCCCCTGGCCAAGTAGAAGTTAATTTTGCTGTATTTTCCCTGCTTTCGTGTAATAAGAGTAAAATTCTCAAAGCTTAACAGATTTCTTCTTTATCCTGTTCTTCATAAATCAGAGACAACTGTAATACCCTATAAAACTATAATCGCCGTTTTGAATGATTTTCAATGACGCTAAATTGATTTTCACTTTAAGGCGAGGCTGTTTTAGCTATTTGCCCAAGGGAAAATTACGATCCTGTATATAGGCCATAACAAAGAGGAATGTCTATTATTCACACATGCACTATTCTATTTAGCTAAGTGGAGATTGCAAAATTTTGTCAACTTGGGCTTACAATTAACCTTCTAACTCTTTTCATTATTGTTTGATATGCCCCCTTCGGGTTATGTGTAGTTTCTTCTCATGACTTACCTGGAAAGTGACCATGTATGGCACCCTGGGGTGAAGATCAGGCTACCTCGGTGACGGCCACCAGCCCAGGGATGGCCTTCATGGTAGAGACTTTTCTCTGCCCCACCTATAATCTATTTGTACCTCCCCAACTACGAAGCTCTGGTATAGATCCCCGTCAACTGGCACGTGTGCAACATCCATAGGAATGACAGATTTTCAGTAACGAAGGCAGACCCAGAGCTTTCGTCCAGGGCGTCTATCTGTAGGTCAAGACTTTGGTTCTACTCCCAGCTCTGCAATCACGCGCAAGTCGACTGACCTCGCCACGGTCATCCAACAAACACTGTTGGCTTACTGTGTGCTGGGCGTCGTGTTCTATTCATGGGACCTAAGGAAATAGCGTAGAACCACACAAAGTACTAACTCAGTTTATTCAGAGGAGCAGCATCTCCTGACCAGTGAAGAAAATGCGAGTAGAAGCACACAATATAATATGACAATTGCCATGAGAAGTCCACGTATGAAAGGTTTTAGTTATGTCTAAAAAGACCAGGGAAAGCTTAACCAAGGTGACACCAAGATACGTTTCCAAGGATTAAAAGGAAATCGTTGAATGGGTAAGACAGTGTCTGAGGAGTAGTTTAAAGAGTGATGAAGAGAAAAAGAAGTTGCCATGAAAAGTAGATAATGGCCATATTATTAATATTTTGATTTTATTTCTGTATGACTTCTATATGATTAATATAAAAAGAGAAAGCAAGAGAAAAGAAAATGGAAAGGGAAAAGAAAAAAAAACCTCTTATGCTCTATCAAGGTATAATTTACTCCTGCTGAAACTGTGTGACCTAAATTCTTAAAACTCTTCAATGGCTTTCTGATTGACTTTAGAAAATAAACGCAGATTATTTGCCCAGTGCCTCAGGATCTGGTCCCTGCCCACCCATCCAACTCTATTCCATGCCTCTCTTCCTTTGTTGGCTTGACTGCGATTGCCCTGGCCCGTTCCTGTTCCTCAAACTGGGCAAGCCTGTTCCTGCTGCAGGGCCTTTGCGGTGGCAGGTCCCTCACCAGGACCCCTTCTCTAAACCTCAGGTGACTGGCCCCTCTTTGTCCTTCTGGTTCAGTTTAAAAGTCACTTCCTTAAAGAAGCCTTCATTGGCCGTCCCAGTCTAACGGGATCTTTGTTCCTTGACTACCATGCAATTCCTGCAAAACACCTTCTGCCAGCTGACATTTTCATGCTTATTTGTTTGTTGGAAATCTTTCTCTTTCAAGTAACTTAGTAAAAGAAGTTCATAAGTCATTTTGAAAACTAAAATATCGTTGCTTTGGAGCAGTGTTAAATCAACTTGTTTTAATGACAATGATAGGTCATATGAACAGTCGTGTTTGTAGGCTTTGAACAGTTTAACAAACAAAATGGGAAATTAAGTATTAATAAAAGCTACAGAATATTTCAAAATCTAGTGTTCAAACCAAATAGAGGTGTAATATGTGGTCCTTACCTATGAAAAGTTACAGAATCACTGAATGAAAAGGTTCCTAAAACTGTTTTTAGAAACTAACTTGAAGGAAACCGACATCAGTGCAAGTTGGTGCCTTTTGCCAGTTTTCATGTAAACAGATGAACAGATTAGAAAGAGGCGTGCTGTTATCCTTGCTCTCAACCTGCTCCTCAGTAGAAAGCGCGAGAGGAGGGGATATGTTGAAGAGGGAGTCCTTATGTAACATTTATATAATTTTATTTTTATTCAAATTGTGGATATGTACAGTATACAAGGTCAAAAGTTTCCTGCAGGCTGCATGAGAACCCTGGAGGCAACAAACTTCAACCGGCTCATCCTTTTATTTCCATCTTTACTTTGCTGGGGCTCAGAAAACAGAACCCCAAATGAGAGCCTCAGAAGCAAAAGTTTTTCTCTGACCTTCACCTGTCCTCCTGCCTCCCCTGAGGATAGCCATAGAAACTAAAATCCCTCTTCCCCAAGGTGGGTCACAGAAACCAGAACGTCTCATAAAACCTAGAATTATTTATTCTGTATAAAAACTGGCCATGAAGGAATTATCTGTCCTACCTTGTTCAACTGTAGGTCACAAGCCCCCCATTCCAGAGAGGGCCCTGCCCACACACACAGGAAGCGTGCTGCTCAGAGAGGCCATGGAGAGTCTAGACAGACAAACCTGGCTGGGTTCCCCGCTCGATGTCAGCGTCAGATCCGCCCTTGTTGCCCACCACATCTCTACACGGCTGTGCACACACTGCTGAATATAAGCACAAAACGGCCAGTTTTCCCTGTATATTTGGGTCTTCATTCTGAAGGCTCCCGTGTATACACGTTTAAAAAAAATGTATATCTTTTCTCCTCTTAATCAATGTCTCATGTCAGTGATTTTTCAAGAAACTTTAGGGGGCCAGGGGCCTTGGTCGCTACAACTTCATATCCCTAAGTAGCATGCTTATAATTCTATTTCTTGATTTTCTTAATCTTAGGTACCTACGGACTTCCTATTGTGGAAATGAGGTTTCGCCTGAGGTGCCCTCCTCCCCTCCCCACCCATAGCAGACACCTTCACTTTCAGTGTCTCCATCTTCCTGATTTAGTATGGCTTCACTCACAGTTACATCAGTGTTCGCTTTTCATGTCATCGTGAATGTGTAAACATATTCACGAACTGAGCCATGTAGTTTAGTGGAATTATTTGTTTTTCCTGTGGAAGTCTTATTTTCCCCTTCGGTTAATAATTGTCTTCATTTTGCTCATCGTGGTTTCCTAGAAGCCTAGATGTTTCTTCAAAGGTTTCAAATATGTCGGATACTGTATGTGTTTTGTCCTCTTCAGGATAGCCCACCTGGAGCCACCTGGCCTGCGCAAATCTAGCCTCCTTACTCTCTAGACCATCTGCACAGCCCTTCCTTGTCCATCTTGTGGTTTCCTTTATACAGGAAAGGACGCGTTGGATTCCCTACTTTCTGGAAACCAAGGCATCCTGTTTCTGGATTTTGTCATACCTTTCAGAGACTCGCTAAGAAAGGATGTATAATAGGTTCATTTTTGAACTTTCATGTCTGAAACTGTCTCTTCTATTCCTCAAACTTGACTGCTAGTGTGGGTGGTATAGAGTCCTAGGTTGAAACACTCTTTCAGGATTTTGAAGCCTTTGCTTCATTGTGCCTCTCCTTCCGGGTCAGTTGCTGTCCAGACGTCATCTGCCATTTTGATACACGAGTCTTTACTGCATGTGATCTCTCTCTCTCTCTCCCGCTGAAGTTTCTCCTTTTCTCAGGTGGTCTAAAATTTCACAAACCATAGCATAGATCTTTCTTCATCCACTGTGCTAAGCAACTGTTGGACTCCTTTAATTTAAAAACCAGTATCCTTCAGTTCTGGAAAAATTTTTTAAATTATTTCTTTAATAATTTTCTCCCTACCATATTCACTGCTCTGCCTTTTTAGAACTCCTTTTGGCCAAATTTTGAACCTTCTGGATTGGTCCACTACCTTTCTTATCTCTCCTAAATCTCATTTATTTGCCTTTCAATACTAACTTTTGGAATATTACTTCAATTGTATTTTCCTATCCTTCTGTTGAATGTTCATCTCAGCTACCATAATTTTTAATTTCCAAGAGCTCTTTTTTCGTAATATGAATGTATCATTTTTTCTTGTTGTGATTTCATGAATGCATTATTTTCTCTTATCACTTTTAAATATTAACGATAGAGTTTTCTTTCTTTGTTTTTGAGATTTTCTTCTCTTTACATTATCATTGCTTTCAAGTTCCCTTCCCCCGCCTGGTTTCTTTTTCTGCCTCTGTTTTTCATTTTAGAGACTTTCCTTAGATGTCTGGACCTTTGGCCAACCAGAGGAGTATATATGAACGAGGGGGCTTTGCTACAGCTAATCTGGCTATAACCCTTCTCATTAGTATCCTTAGATCTGTTTTCATGGCATAGTTTGATTCTCCAGGAAAAATATCTTTCAAACTTCTGCCTTGAAAGTGTTAGCTTGATTTTTATTGCCTGGGAGCTGAATAAGAAAGGAAGAAATCTGGATGTCTCAGTTTAACACGTACCTTCCACCGAGCCCCTGTTTCCAGTGTGGTATCCCCACCTTCAGCTGGGCTGGCTGCTGCTTCCCCCCAAATTTACCCACTCCAGGGTGCAAAACCCCAGCTCCTCCTAGGATCATGGAGAGTGTGAGTGTGTATGTGTGTGTGAAGCTGTTGCCCAGCTATAAGGAGTGGTCTGAATACTTCTTAAAGAGACTTCCAGCAATTTCTTGTTCTATCCACGTTACACCACAATGCCTGTTCCCACAAACTCCTACGCTGTTTAGGGTTCTGTGGGGTGGTACAATTCAGTAAGTTTCTGCACGTCACCACGTTATGGCTCAGGTTTCACCTTTCCGGAATCTGTTAATTTAGTTTCCACTTGCCCCATCTGCTCCCGTTTTATTGTGTGTTGAGCACATAACATGTTTCATACCTTTTTGGTCATCTGAGTGGGTTTTCAGGATGGAGAAATGGCAGATACTTGTCTTCAATGTGCCAGTTAGTGCCTTCCATAGCTGCAGTAATTTCAGGAAGGTGAAAAAATAGAACAAACCAAAACATTTTTCAGTCCCAATGCAGACAATTTCCAAATTAGTAAACACTTCTGGATTTTTTTAAGTAGAAGTGAAGAGAAGGGAACTAACATTTATCAAGCAGTGGGTTAGAGAGTATTGGCTTGGTAGTTTATATACTTTAAGTTTTCATGATACGCTTACAAAATGGTTATTGTTGTTCCCACTTTAGAGGTAGTAACCTGAGTTTAGAGTGGCCAAGAAACTTATAGTTAGATCACCAGGAAGGGAAAGAGCCAAGATTTGGAACCAGTCTGTGTGATGTTAAAGCTGTCACTTCCCTGTGAATGAGGCTGACTCCATTATTCATAATCATTGAAAACTCGTTATAAGAACTTTAATAACAAATAGCAACTAAGTGTATACCTTGGAGATGACCAGTCCTGTGAACGAAATAAATATCTTTTCATGTTTTAGAGATGACCAAGCTTAGATCTACAAATTAAAATTGTACAGGAAAGGTTACATTGTGAGACAGAAATGACATTAGTATAATATCTGCCTTTATGTGCAGGGTACTGTGTGAAACGCCTAACATTATCTTATTTAATCATAAAAACAACAGCATTTTTAAGATAAGGAAATGAGAACTTAGATTAATTAAATAAGATGGCCACAGGTTCACAGCTGCAAAAATCAGGCTTTGAAACAAGGTCTATCCATTCGACTGTCATGGTGGCGTGCACCTGTAGTCCCAGCTGCTCGGGAGGCTGAGGCAGGAAGATTACATGAGCCCGGGAGTTTGAGGTTGCAGTGAGCTATGATTGGGCCACTGCACTCCAGCCTGGGCAACAAGGCAGGACCCTGTCTCAAAAAATAAATAGATAAATAAACAAATAAATAATAAATACTAAGACTTACAAGATAAGACTCAGTAGAGACACTCTTATTTCCATTTCCTCCTTCTCATTTAAATATCAAAAACATCATGTTAAAATATACTCAAAAACAGCCAGTGTGAACCAAAGGGTTAAACACCTTCCAGATTATGAGTCCCCCACCGTCTCCAATATTCCTGGGAAAAGATGAAGCGATAGTAGTGACAGCAAACCTGAGCCTCAGACACCAGCAAACCAGACGGCAGTTTCCGTGTCAGGAATAGGAATTCTTCTCATAGGCTGTAAACATCACACTGCGGGGATCTCTGCTGCCTCTCCGGGAACACTGAGGCAAAATCTGTGGGAAAGCAACTGGATTAATGGGCGGTCTGAGCATGGAATCAACTCCAGTCCCTGCGATGAGAGGAGCACAAGAGAGTTACCTCTAAGTTCATTATCACACAAAATTAGATCTGCAAACACATGGGATGCCTGAGTGCAACCTTGCGGGGTGTAAGTGGAGATTATAAAAACAGGAGCATTCATTCATTCAGGCTGAAATGTTACCAAACTCCAAATTCAGCCACCTCCCGACTATCTCAATAGCGTAGAGCATCTCTTGACTAAGTATGACCAGGCACGCAGTTACACTCCTGTTTGGACACATTTTACATGGAATTGGCATAGTGAAATAGCTTAATATACCTAGGCGTGTGTAACCATCACCATCTACCCAAGGAGAGGTTTACAATATTCGAGGTAGACTTGCAACTGTGCAATTTTCCACAAACCCACTCTCTGTGCGAGCATTGCTGGGGTGTCAGAGTTCAGAATGCCGTCTCCAGTGACCTCAGTTATGTCATACTACAAGCAGACCTCAAGGTCTTCTCATTATTGACTGAGTCGGGGGAAGAAAAACAGCAATTATATAGCTCTCTTATTCTTGTGATTGAATGCCACTGTGATCATGCTGAGCATTCCACTGGAAGGGATGAGTCTACCAAGGTTTACCTTCATTAATATTTCCTATGTTTAAAGATAAAAATGCCAGGTTTTCCCTGAGCTCAAAGGAATAAAAAAGAAAATTTCATAAATCCCTCCAGGATTTAAAAACTATGCACTCAGAAAGCACTGATCCTCAGATTTTAGCGTATGTAACAGACAGTTGGAGAGCTAGTATTATTCATGCAGAACTCCAGGCCCATGTCCAGAGATTCTGATACAGTATATATGGGGGAGGGGCCAGGAAAGTCCGTTTTCAATAATTATCCCAGGTGATCCCGATACAGATGATCCAAGAGCACTCCGTGAGAAACACTGCTAACTAGTGAAAAAACAATTGTGTCCTGGACACATGAGAGCCCAGTGATTAGACTCTGATGTTCCTCCGTAGAGTCCTTCCACGATCATTGGAAAAGTGGAGAAAGCAGCCCTGTGGAAATTGCTATGTACTCTGTTCCAGGAAAAATGAATGATCCCTGTTCTCTCTGCCCTACCAAGAACTATTGTCTCAAGATGTGCTATAATCTCTTCTCTGAAAACAAAACTGGTGACTTTTATGTAATATTCACACTGTATTATAATTCCTTACCTAATGAAAATGACCTGAGAACTTTAGAAAGCAGGATGGTGAAGAAGTAAATTATAGAGGTTTTCAGCATTTTCTACTTTCTATTTCCCATCTTATCTTAGAGTTGAGCTTTGGTTGCTCGATACCCTAAACTTCAAAGAAAAATCCCAGTTAAAGGCTCAACGTTTTCAGCATCATCACTAATGGCCACTGTTATCACTGCTGACATGAACTCATGAACTGCTAAATAAGCTTCACATAATTCATATTACTCGAGAAGTCAGATAGGAGCACTTACCCTATCTCCCGTTTGACTTACAGATCTCATGTTTTCTTCCCTTGTAAAAGGTGCCGTCATATCAGCTGAAAATTGAACTGTGGCTTAAAGTCAAGTGGTCGAGTCAATTAAAGCTATCTGTAGATGTTTAAGGATATGATGCTTCACTTATCACCTGGAAACTAGCGTATCACGGGAGAAAAGCTAACGCTACCCGGAGTCCACAGGGCCCATGTTAGAGATGAGCAGAAGGGGCCGGAAAGAGAGGGAGAGACGGGGACGGTCGTAAGTGCTGCAGGTAATAGATAAATGACTGACTCGCCAAGACGCGCTCCCTGGCAGTTAGCAGTTGTTCAGTATTTTTTGTGGGATTTAAAATCCATGAAATTTTCTGAAGACTTTCTCAGGACTGACTACCAGTGCCACACGCCAGGAGAGCTGCTCTGGATAGGACAGCACTGCCTTAGCACCAAAACGAAAAGGTCGTACATCTGCTCTTTCCAACATGCAGAACTAAAAAGAAGAGGCTGAGAAACAAAGTGCAAGTTGAAGAGTTTACTTGAGCCGAAGTGGGGACGGCTGCCTGGGAGACTCGGACCCAAGTTACCTTGGACGTGAGCTTCATTCAGCCTTTGTTAGGAGGTTTTTATAGGGAACAAAGGGAGGTCGGGCAGTGGGCCGATGCGAAGTTGTCTGTCAGGAATGCTCATCAATTTACAAAACTAGCATTGACTGGTGATGGGTTATACATTGTTAGCTATACATTGTTAACTCTAGGGCGTGGGTTACGTCTCGTGTGGCAGGACTAGGTTAATTCATAACTACTTGTGGCCACAGCAAGCAGTTTCAAGAAATGAATACATAGCTCAAGGGGGAAGTGGGGCGTGATTGCTGTCTCATTTTAATGTCTCTTTGGGCTTGATAATCTGAGATAAAACGACTCAGATAAAAGTTCTTTTCTTTTGTCAAACAGGATATAAGCCCCTTCAAGTTGGGAACTATCTTATACCTGATGCCTTGCACAGGTAGATGCTGATTAAATCTTCAGAGGATCAAAGTCCCCAAATGTTCCTTCCACCTTGCCCAAATCCTAGACTCTCCATTCCCGGCTTATTTACCGTCATGGAAGTGGCCGCTCCTATTTCCTGTGAACCGTGGTTTCTACTGGGACTAGTTTATTAGGAAAAACAAACTGTTTTTCTTTACTCACTCTACCATCAGACAACACTTCCGCTTTCCAGACGCACATGGAGGGGGAGGGGTTACACAATAATTCAACTCAGTTCTTCGGCAGACACCAACTGAGTATCCTATAATTCAACCCAATTCTGACTCTATCTATCTATCTAGGGTTACCATCAGATCCCCCAGATTTAGAGTTCGGTTCCCCAAGACTGCCCCTACTTCAGAGGCCAACTGCGAATCCAGGTTGTCACCTGCGCTCTGACCGAGCAGTGATAAGTGAATAGGAGGTGCCCAGGACCCCCTTCTCGGGTTTGATCATTTGCTTAAATGGCTCACAGGACACAGGAACAATTTACTTACTAAATTACTCGTCTGTTATATAAAAAGAAAATCACAACTCAGGAACAGCCAGATGGAAGAGATGCGCAGGGCAAGGTCGGTGGAGGGTTGTGGGGTTCCGTGCCCTCTCTGCGTGTGACATCCAACCAGCACCTCTGTGTGTCCGGCAACCTGGAATCTCTTTGAACCCAGTTTTTTGAGTTTCTATGTAGACTTCATTCTGTAGGCATGATCATTAAAATCATTGGCTGGTACAGACCGGCTCCAGCCCCTCTCCTGTCCCCAGAGCTCTAACCACATGGTTGGTTGCCCTGGCAACCGGCCTCCATCCAGTGGCTATCTAAGGGCTTTCCAAAATCACCTCATTAACATAAACTCAGCCAGGGTGGAAAGGGGCTTGTTGTGAATAACAAAAGACACTCCTTTCACCTTTATTGCTCTGGAGTTTTTGCAAGAATTGAGGACAAAAGGTCAAATATTATAACAAAAGGGGCTCCCTTCACTCTTATCACTTAAAAAATTACAAGAGCTTTAGAAGCTTTGTGCTAGGAATGGAGATAAAGACCAGATATATATTTCTTATTATAAATCACAGTGTCACACTGGCCTTCAAACTAACATAATGGAGTGATGATGTTTAGCAGGTTGGAACCACCCTGTCTCTGGGCTTTGGGCCTCGCGCTCACGTGAGTTCTCTGGGAGCCAACCCTCCACTCCAGCTTAATGCGTCTTAATAGCACATATATTCATGCATACATCAGACAAACGGAAGAAAATTCCCAACTCATTTACACTCTTGTAGCTACATAATTATAAGTCTGCTGAGAATCATATCATATCTACCTCTTTGCAGGTAGAATACAGACTACATTGATAAGCTAACACTTCATCTCTCTTAGAAATAATTTGAAGGGCACAAGGATAGACCTTCTAAAAATCAAGATTATGAGTAAAGCAGATGAATGCATAAAAAGCACCACATAGCTATTACCTTCAGAGGAAAAAAAGGAGTGAGAAATGGAGGTGCAAGTATAATCCTTCATATAGTCTTAGGAAAAAATTCAGATATGTTTTTAAAAATTATACACTGTGGGCCAGGTGGCTCACACCTGTTATCTCAGGGCTTTGGGAGGTTGAGGTGGGAGCATCACTCAAATCCAGGAATTCAAAACCAGCCTGGGCAACATAGCAAGACCCTGTCTCTACAAAAATTAACAAAATATATATATATCTTAAAAAAAATCAAACAATCTATAAAAACTAAATTCAAAAATATACAGCTAATATTTGAGGGTCAGACCTATGAAAGGGAAAGCAAGTGGCTTTCATTATTTTCAACGATTCTGTGTGTTAGGATTAAAGAAATTGATTCCAATTCACTCAGGTGCCCCTAGAAACATAAATGGTCAGTCATCCTATATGTGTTGCTAAATTTTCTAACTCTGCATTTAATAGTGGGAACTTGCACAGTGTGCCTTATAGATTTGTACCAATTTTTTTCTGAAAGAATTTTAGGTATGTTGAGGAATTCTTGCTATTTCACCAAAAAAACCCAGCCACATGGTCATTAAAATTTTCTGTGGCATTTAAACTTAATATGACTAAGACTTGGTTATAAAATAAAATAACACTCCATATTGGGAAACCTTTTAAAAAGCTGAATGAACCTTTTTATTCTACATACATCAGACTCTTAATGGCTTTTCAACAGTTCAGGCCGTTTTGCGAAATTGGCCCACCTGCTTCACATTAGCGGAGTGGTTTTGCTATAAAGGATGGAGTACAAGCTGCTAAGTCAAACTCCATAGCCCCGAAGTCGATTTTGTTATTTATTCCTTGCGGATCTTATGGTTTGTTTTGTTTTCTACTTAATGAAGACTTTCCAGGAATTTTCTAAAGTAAAAACAAAAAGAAATCCATATTATGTGCTCCCTGATGAAAGTACCCAAACAATTCAATTCAATTATTTATTGAGTGTCTAATCATAGCTGGCAATGGGCCTATTAAAATATCAAAATATATCCTTAGAACTTCTGAAATCCCAGTGTGCCTTTTCCCTGAAGTTGCAGAAACAAGGAAAATACTCCAGCATAAATACATTGTTTTGCAAAGAGAAAATATTGAATATAGCTCTTTTTGTAACCTCAGAATTTAAAAAAAAAGAACACTTGAACAAAACTAGTTTTATTATTTAGTCTTCAGAATATTGCTTTGAAGTGGGTCCACAGTAACTCTGAGCAGGACCACTTAACAAGTAGGAAACTTAAGGAATCCCTCGCTACTTTTTTGCAGACCACATAGCATTGTACATTTAAAGCCAAGGAAAACCTTTACAATGGCTTAATACTGGCTTAATAAGGCCTACAAGGTCTTGTTATTTCTTCCTGCAGAAAGAACTCCCTACTTTTAACCTAGATTATTTTGATTTAAGTTAAAATTATTTCCATAATTGGGAAAAAATTAATAAGTCTTTCTTAGTAATGTTACTAAATCCTTAGATCTGTCCTTAAATAAGCAAGTAAACTTGTGGTTTTTTGCTGTTATAATTCCTGAGAAAAGTAGAAATCTGTTCAAATTCACATGTGTTCAGTGTGGGAACAGCAAGGGAAATGCCACTCTGGCAATTGTACAGTAGCCAAAATGGACTCTTTTTCCTTTTTTTCCTGAAGAATTTAGTTCATTGGCCTGCATTGATAACATCATCTAAATTTAACTACCTGACCTCTTTTTAACTTTTTATTTTCATTCTTAAAAAAAAAAAAAAAGACTAGAGGCCAGAATATTTTCATAATTGGTAAAAGACCAACAATTTGAGATTAAATAGTTCACACATGGATCTCAAACACTTTCACTAGCATCACTGGAGCAAGAAAATATAATGGATACTCAAGAGGTATTTGTCGATTTAATTCCTGTTTTATGCATAGGAAAATGACTTTGTTGCCATCTAGAAAAACCACACTGGAAATAATTAAATGAGTGTTTGGGATTAGCTAAACCTATAAATTAGATCTAGTGCATGACCAGACATATCGACAACTACAAAATGCAGCGGAGGGGATGGGGCTGGGAGAGAGAAAGAAAAAAGAAAAAGACAAAAGGCAGGAAAAAAGAAAGAGGGAGGGAGAGAGGGAGGAAGGAAGGAAGGATTTGTACATATTGCCTTGGAAAGGCAAAGAAACTTAAAGTTTATTTATATGTGATTGGTTACAATTCCACATATTTGACTATTCTTTTATTATATATTAAAAATACACTATATACATGCTAAAATGACATCCTTACAGACATACACACACATATATTCAGCATCCTTTTATTCACCCTTTCATTTATACATGTGGGCAAGGAAAAGGTAGCATCCAAAATTCATCAAAATGAATCTTGAAAAGTTTGAAAAGATTGGCTCATGAAATTATAGAGATTGAGAAGTCCCACGATCTGCCATCTGCAAACTGGAGGCCCAGGTCCAGTCCAAGCCCACAAAGGCCCAAGGACCAAGAGCACTGATGTCTGAGGGCTGGAGAGTTGGATGGCCCATCTCAAGCTCAGAGACAAAATTTGTCTTTCCTCTGCCTTTGTGTTCTGTTTGGGCCCTCAACAGATTAGATGGCGCCCACCTACACTGAGCAGAGCCATCCCTAGTGCACCAGTTCAGATGCTGGTCTCTTCTGGAAATAACCCTCAGAGACCAGTTTAGAAATAATGTTTTGCCAGCTATCTGGGCATTGTTAAGCCCAATCATGTTGATATGTTAAAATTAACCCTCACTGAGTATGAATCAATACTGCATATGCAGTATCATAGTATGACTTAATTGTTTTATAAATAGAATAATTATGTTTGTTGTCTACAAATAAATTATCATAGTATACCATTTCTAGAATCTTATACTTTTAAAAATTATCAAGACTAAATAGAATTTTATAAATTTTGAGGTTTTGATTTTTATTTTTAATGTCTGTTGAAATTATCCTTGAGCAAAATACAGATTTGTAATGATATTTTGAGTAAAGCCAAAAAAATGAAAAGAATTCTCTATTATCGTGGCTATTAAGAACATGAGGTTTCTTGGCACATTTCAATCAAAATGAACAAATATTAATAGTTTCAGAGTTGAATCATTGAAAAACCGAAGCCAAATATTAATTTAAAAGAATGCTTAATGATAAGCAAAATCTAATCAATCATAGAAATTTTGTCTTTATAAACAATTAAAGGCTATTTTAATCTTACAAAGATTACTTATATTTATAGTAACTGGCAAGCCTATTGCTGTTTTAATAAATATAATATTTAATAAGTAATTCTTGTGATAAGCAGAAACAGTTTGTACTTTCCAGATGTTAAATATGCAGAGACTAGCAAATTTCATTGTTTATGAGGTTATTTTTTGTGCTAATACAATACTTCTATCTTTTCTTTTCACTTTTCATTCCTTTAAAAATTGAACAGTGATATTATCAATTAGATGATCTTTTTGTCTCTTGTAAAGAGAATTCAGAGGTGGAAAGGGAAATTATTTATTTATATTGTGAGCAGGCTTGCATTATCAAATGATTCCCCAATATAAAAACAAATAAATATAAAAGGAGAGAAGGAGAGGTGACTGCTTTGAATTAAGCACTCACTGTGCGTCAGAGATAAAACTACCCTGTTTGCAAAATACTTAAAAATCACATAATAAAACTTGGCTTTTGTATCCACTTATAATTGTACTAAGACCTAAAAATGTGACCCTTATAAATAAATGTAATATTTTTATCTGTTAACATGAAACCTTTGAATTGTTTCAAATATTTTGTTATGACATACATATAGGAAAGTATGCAAATCTTAAGTGCATAACACAATGATTTATACATAATTTTTTTACACATCTCAGATATAAATGATGATACATATATTTATTACTACTCAGATAAAGAAAGAGACCATTTCTAATATCCTAGAAGGTACCTAATGTATATCAAGGTCAATAACCCCCAAAGGGAGCCATTATTCTGATTTCTATCACCACTGATTATTTTTGCTTCATATATATGAAATCATATAGGACATAGTCTTTTGATTTTAGTTTATTTTTAAATCTTCTAATGTATGACCACAATTCAGTGACTTTTAACATATTCACAAATTTGTGCAATAATCACCACTATCTAATTTCAGAACATTTTTATCACCCCAAAAAGAACCCATACCCATTAGCAGTCATTCCCCATTCTCTCTTTTCCCTACCCCCGACAACAGCTAATCTATTTTGCCTCTGTAGATTTGCTCATTCTAGACATTTCATGTAAATGATATAATACAATATGTAGCCTTTGCATCTGGCTTCCTTAATTTTGCATGTTTTGAATGTTCATCCATGTGGTAGCATGTATCTGTATTTCATTCCTTTTATTGGCCGAATAGTATTCCAGTGTATCAATAAACCGCATTTCACTTATCCATCCATTTTTCGATGGATGGGTTGTCTGCACTCTTTGGCTACCGTAAACAATGCTACTATGAACATTCGTGCATGGGTTTAATGGTGACATATGTTTTCAATTCTTTCTTAGCTAGAATTTTACCTGGGAGTAGAATTTTCAGGGCAATGGTAAGTCTGTTTACTTTTTGCCAAACTGTTTTCCAAAGTGGCCGTTCTATTTTATATTACCACCAGCAATGAGAGAGGGTTTCAGTTTCTCTCCATCTTTGTCAACACTTGTTATTGTCTATCTTTTTTATTATAGCCATCTAGTGAGTGTGAACTGGCATCTTCTTTGGCTTTGATTTTCATTTCCCTATAACTAAAGATTCTGAGCACCTTCTATGTGCTTATTAGCCATTTGTGTATCTATATTCTTTAGAGAGATGCTTATTCAAATTCTTTGTCCATTTTTATTTGCCTAACCCAAGGTCATCAAGACTTACTCATATGTTTTCTTCTAAGAATTTCATAGTTTTAGCTCTTACATTTTGGTCTGTGACTCATTTTAAGGAAAGTCTCCTACATGGTGAAAGGCAGGGGCGCAACTTTTCTTTTACATGTATAGATCCAGTTGTCTTAAAACCAACTGTTGATTACTCAATTCTTTTCCTCCTTAATTGTCTTACCTCTCGTGTTGAAAATCAATGGACCATAAACTTAAGGTAAATTTCTGAACTCTCAGCCCTATTTTGTTAATTTGTATGTCTATCCTTCTGTTAGTATCATGCTCTTTTGATTTGTAACTTTGTAATAAATTTTGAAATCAGGAAGTATAAATCCCCCAAGTTTGTTCTTATTTTTAAAGATTGTTTTTGTCAATTTTGGGTCCCTTGCATTTTCCATATGAAATTAACATGTTAATTTCTACAAAAAAAGAAAAAAGAATTTTTTTTCTAGGATTTTGATAGGGATTGTGTTGAATCTGTAGACCAATTTGGGGAGTATGGCCATCTTAGAACAATACTATTTTCCAATCCATGAAGATGTACACTTTTTATTTAGATCTTCTTTAATTTCTTTCAATAATGTTTTAAGTTTCAGTGTACAAATCTTTCTTTTGTTAAACTTATTCCCAAAATTTTTATTCTTTTTATGTTATTATATATGGAATCATTTTCTCAATTTCATTTTTGTATTGTTTATTGCTGGTGTATAAAAATACAGTAGGTTTTGCTATATTTATCTTGTATCCTGCAACTTTGCTAAATTGGTCTATCCATTCTAATAGGCTTTTTAGTTGGTTCCTTAGGATTTCCTCTATAGAAGATCATATCATTTACAAATAGAAATAGTTTCACATTTTCTTTTCTTTTGATGTCTTTTATTTCCTTTTCTTGTCTAATTTCCTGCACAGAACTTTCATTGTGATATTAAATAGAAGTGATAAAAGCAGACATTATCGTCTGAGTCCTGATTATGAGGGGAAAGTACCCAATCTTTAGCCACTAAATATATTGCTAACTGTGGGATTTTCATAGATGATCTTTATCAAACTAGTTTACTCCTAGTTTGTTGAGTGGTTTTTTTTTTAAATCATGAAATGATGTTGGATTTTGTCAAATGATTTTTTGTGTGTATTTTGAGATTATCATGTGATTGTGTTCTTTATTACTATTGTGTATTACATTGATTGATTTTTCTTATGTTGAACCATCTTTGCATTCTTGAGATAAATCCCACTTGCTCATGGTGTATATTCCTTTTTATATGTTTCTGGACTCAGTTTGCTATTATTTTGTTGAGGACTTAGAGAACCAGCTTTTGGTTTTATTAATTTTCCCTGTTATTTTCTATTATCTATTTCATTTGTTTCTACTCTAATCTTTAGTGTTTCCTCCTTTCTGCTTGCTTTGGGTTTAGCTCTCTCTTCTTTTTCTACTTTCTTAAGATGAAATTTTAGGTTATTAATTTAAGGTCTTTCTTTGTTTAATATAGGTGTTTATAGCAGTAAGTTTCCCTATAAACACTGCTTTAACTACATTCCACAAAATTTGGTCTATTATGTTTTTGTTTTCATTTATCTCAAATAATTTTTTTCTAAATTTATAACTTGTCTTTGTGATTTCTTCTTTAGTATATACTCTCCTGTTTCTAGTTTCTTTGTTCATCACTATGTCTGGTGAGATTTATGCATATTGCTGTTTGTAACAGCAGTTCATTATTTTTATTGATGCTTCATATTCTGTTTAATGAATACATCACAATTATTATCTATTCTACTGTTGATGGATAATGGGGTTTTTTTTTTCAATTTTTGTCTATTTGGAATAAATCTGCCATATCTTTTGGTGGGCCTACAAAGTCATTTGTCTTGAGAATATTTTCAGGAGTGAAATTGCTAGACCAAGGTAGGCTTAGTTTTAACACAATGTCCTGTGAGTCTGTGATTCCTACTGTGAAACTCAATAGCTCGAATTCTAAGCAAAATAAGAAGTCATTTGAGCTGCTGTGAATAAGGTATCTGGAAGGTTTTACCTGAACCCTTCCACTTTACTTACTAAACATTTGGGCGCCATGATGCAGTTATGTTTTTGTATTAATATATGTATGTGTAATTGACCTGCTCTTGTAAGAGTGTTTTGGGTTGAGTATTTATTTTGAAAGTTTTTACTTGTTCATTATGTTCAACTCTTTTAAATATTCAGGTTAACTCTATAAATTTAAAAGCGTGCACTATGTGCTTTCAAGTTTGATGTTATATTGGAGAAAAGCTAAGAAAGGAGCTTGTATTAGTATATAGATGCTGGTTTTATTTTTAATCATTGTCCATATGGCATAATAAAATATTAATAGACTTAGGATATGAATATCCAGAGTAGTTAAAAATTATAAGAAGAGTGCAAGGTCGGTAAATATAACAAGGATGATATATGAGGTAATTGGATCTTATGTTTATACAAAAGCAACAGCAGTATATTAAAGACGTATCTTTAAACATGCTTATAGAATGGATATGTATGAAAATATGAATTTAACACTCCTTTTGCCCTAAAGACTAACGTGCATTTTTAATGTAATGGATTGGAAGCAGGAAAAGTTCTAGTTTCCTCTGTTTTCTTTTTGAAAATAATATGAGTGTGAGTGAATGTTTCTAGTTTCAGTGTATCTGAAAGTTCATTTTTGTTCCACTATAAAGGAAGCAGATCTCTAGAGACGAGAGCTGATGGAAGGAAACATACAGCTAAGCCTACTCACAAGTTATCATAATGATTATAACTTCCCCCTCCCCCAGAAACAACCCCACAGGAAAAGTCTCTAAGATCTAATGACAAAATCCAAATGGTTTCTTTTATTTGCTCTTTTGTTTGTGACCAGGAGAGGGTGTGGGAAAATAACCAAAATGTTCTTAGGGAGCAGGTCATTTAGCATAGAAAAATAAGCCTTCTCAACCCACTTTCATGTCTTACATTCTCTTGTTCCTTTAAGATTATTTTGAAGACATGTCTCACATATTCGCTAAAAAGTAACATGCTTAACATTTTACTTTGTACTTTGTTAGTAATTTTAGTGTATCCCTATAAAAACTTCTGAAATTTGCCCTAGATTGTAGTTCATTATTTGGAAATTACAGCAACTAAATGAATTGTATTCCAGTGTTTGTTAATTTCACTGGGTTTTCTACTATAAATGTATTTCCTGAAAAATTTGTAAAATAGATTCAAAAAAATCAAGACCAGAATGGCAGTAACTTCAAATTTACCTGAGAGCCCACCAGCAAGAGTCGCTTTGGAAAGCCTGCTTCACGCATGCGTGACACAGAGTTTCTATGAGGACGTGACATGAGGCAGTGGTTCATGATCAACAAGTCTTAGCAGCAGTTCTTCTGTTCTTAAGACGGGTAAATGAACTTTGAGACACACACAAATTTTTTTTTATTAATTGCTCATTACTTAGATAACGCTTTTTTTTAACATTCAATAATGTTTCACCTAACCAAATACAAGATGACAAGATATACATCATTGTTGTCATCATATATTTTATTATATCCTCCTTTGTAATTATCAACAATGATATTTGTTGATATCATTAGAAATATAAGAGAATAGAAAAATAGTAAAAATTTGCATTTGCTTTTACTGCCACTATCTGTGTATTTCCAGTATGTTAATAATGTTCATGCCAGCGAAAGCCTAAAATCAACAAAGTTGACTCCTGTCTTTTCTCGAAATCTAACAATACAGACTTATTTAGGTAGAATAAGGCTTATTTCAAAAGTGTGTAACTTTCCTAAATTGAGGTTTTCCTCACCCAAAAGCCTTATTTTGAAGCATCCTAAATATTCTTTGAATATCATTGCAAAGAACAACAAAACAAAATGTATACCAAATTTAGTAAGAATTTTCTGAAACCATGTTCTCTGAAAATGCCCAAGCCAAATGGGGGGTTGCAGCAGAAGAAGAAATTTTAATTGAAAACTTTGTCAAATAATATCATCCAGGAAGTTGATTCTCATTATTGTGCACAAATCATAATATCTTTTGCTTATAAACATCCTGTTCTAAAAAGTTCTTACAAACTCATAGTTCAAAAGCACCAGAGAGTTCATACGGTCCAATGATCACTTATCATTGGATAAGTGGTTATCCAACCTTGGCTTCTACACTTCCAGCAATGGAAAACTTACTATTTATTATAGCTCACATTTTTAGAAACTTCTTCCTTATATTCATTTCTTAAATTTATTTTTGTATTCTTATATTTATTAAGGCCAAGCTCCTTGTCATTTTCTCCCTTTTATATTATTTCTGCCATCTGGAAATGTTAACAAAAACAACCATAGGAACAATCACTACTATTTATTTAGTAGTACTATTTATTTAAGACAATATGTGCCAAGAATAACAACAGGCATTTCACATAGATTTCTTCATTTAATCTTCACAACTAACCTGAGAAGTTGTTAGGTTTTATCATCCCCCATGTTTTCTAGATGACAAAAAAGGATTTATAAAGATCAAATAACTTGCCTGCAGCCCGGGCAACATAGCAAGACCCTGTCTTTACAAAAAATAAAAAAAAAATTAGCCAGACATGTTGGTGTGCATCTGCAGTATCATCTACTTGGGAGGCTGAGGCAGGAGGATCGCTTGAGCCCAGAAGTTTGAGATTGCAGTGAGCTATGACGACACCACTGCACTCCACCTAAGGTGATAGAGACCCTGTCTCTAAATAAATAAATAAATAAATAATGAATAACTTGCCTGATAGCATATTGCTAAATAGCAAAGCTGTGTTCAAACCCAGATTTGAAAAAGCTAAAATTTTCATCATATTATTCTATCAAATAACAGCCTCTTATGTATTTAAAAGTAATGATCATATCTTTCTCAGTCTACTCTTTTTCCAGCTAAATGCACCCAGTGCCTTTCACATGTCTCCTATGTTAGCGTTTCCATGGTTATACTACCCTACCCACTCTGCTCTGAACACATTCAGTTTGTCAATATCTCAGTAAACTACCCAGAAGTGAGTACAATATTTCAAGTTTGTTCTACACAGAACATTGAAGTATGCTAAAGCTTTCTTTTCTCTAGATATTAATGTCTCTAGTAATGAAGACTAAAATGACATAATTTTTGAAAGCCTCATTATAGAATTAAATATAGTCAACAAATTCTGAAATCTGTTATAGGTTCTGCTGTTTAGTCACATTGCCCCAACTCGTATCTCTGCAATTGATACTTTAAGCCAAAATGTTTACGTTTTTTTCATGTAGACTGGCTTCTATTAAATTTTAACTTTGTCCCTATTAATCTATGAAGCCTAACTTGTGGGCAGTATTTTAAATAATGAAATAACATCTACTGTATTTGCTATCCCTCATAGCTTGTAGTCATTCTAAAATTTGACAATTATACAATCCTTGTATAGACCAATTCTATGTCTACACCCCACCACACACACACATATAGTCTTTTTTTTCCAGAATATTACGGGGGTACAAATGTTTTGGCTATGCAAATTGCTTTTGTACAGTTTGAGTCAAAGTTTTAAGTGTGCCCATCATCGGATAGCATGCATTGTACCCCTTGGGTGTGATTTTGCTCATTCCCTCTCCCCCTCACCTGCTGGATCTCTGTTGAGTTTTACTTCCATGTGTGCACAAGAGTGTTGATTAATTAGTTCCAATTTAGTAGTGAGTACATGTGGTGTTTGTTTTTCCATTCTTGTAATACTTCATTAGAAGAATGATCTCCAGTTCCATCCAGGTTGTTACAAAAGGTATTAGTTCACCATTTTTTTATGGCTGAGTAGAACTCCATGGTATGCATATACCACATTTTGTTAATCCACTCATGTATTGATGAGCACTTGGGTTGATTTCACATCTTCGTGATTGTGAATTGTGCTGCAATAAACATTCGAGTGCAAGTGCCTTTTCGATAAAATGTCTTTTTTTCCTTTGGATAAACACTCAGTAGTGGGATTGCAGGATCAAATGATAGTTCTACTTTTAGTTCTTTGAGGTATCTCCACACTGCTTTCCATAGAGGCTGAACTAGTTTGCAGTCCCACCAACAGTGTATGAGTGTTCCCTTCTCTCTGCATCCATGCCAGCATCTGTTGTTTTGAGACTTTTTGGTAAAAGCCATTGTCACTGGAGTTAGGCGATATCTCATTGTGATTTTGATTTGCATTTGCCCGAAGATTTAGAGATGTTGAGCATTTTTTCATATGTTTATTGGCCACATAGTCTTTTCTAAGAGGAGTGGCATAAGTCAGGAAGACACTCAAAGCGTTGACCAGATCATCAATAATCAGTGACTAAATGGACAGATGGCTAGTAAGACTCTGAAGAACTGATATTTTCGTTAAGTAAACTGACGAGATACCAAAGACAGTAGTCTATCCCTAGCCTAAATGTGACATTTGAGGAAGAACCCCTTCACGAGGCCCCCTTCTCCCTGGCAAATATTGGTGGAGAAAGAAGTCACTAAGGGAAAAGTTAGAGAAATAATGAGAATTATTTGCCTTAGATTGGTCCAAATTTCTGAATAATAAAATGTGTAACATCTCATATGCTAAATACAGTTTAGACCATGAGCTGCAGATCTCTCTGTCCCAAAGAATAGTCAGCAGCAATTTAGTATCAAAACTTCTCGTCTCCCTTTCCCATCCAAGGAAAATAGTCTATAAAAAGCCCAGTTCTTCATTCCCTGCCCAGAGTGTAATTTACGTAGTGCCCATCTACCCAGCTTCTTTACCTTGTCTATTTGTTTTAGATGGTCTAATATTGTTGAATTAGTAACATCAAACCTTATTGTTAATTTATGTGAAGATTGAGATGGATTCACTTCCACTACAGTTTTTAGTTTATCATTATCCACCTTGGTCTCAGGTTGTCCACGTGGCTCATTTTTAAGATTAAAATTACCAGAACAAAATTTTTTAAACCATTGACATACTATGTGTTCATTAGCCACACCCTATCCAAACATTTTGCTGATATTTTGAGCTGTCTGTGTTGTACTGGTTTTACAATGGAACTCATATTTGAAAATAATACTAATTTTTGACTTATCTATGGTTGTATAAAAATTGTTCTAAAAATTTGAAAGATAATCACAAGTCAAAATGTGTGTTCAAAAGAATGAGGATATACATTTACAATAAAAATAAAACAAAAAGTGTCAAAGTGAAATGTCACAGACATTAACTGTCAAACTTACTACTCAAGGAAATCAGACATTTCATACTTAATAATCTATGGTTAAGCATAGATTTTGTAAACATTGGGACAATCTGTGTATATTTGGTATTTAAAGTATCTAAAATATTGAAGAGAATTTAGTATGTTAGTAATACGTTAGGACTTGTGATTCCAATTAAAAAAGATTATGTAGTTAAATTTAGATTATGATCTTTTAGTTCATAAGTATTTAGAGAATTTTGCAATTTTAGATCCTTTAGCTATTTTATGTATTAACACAAATATTTAGCTGAATTTGACAAAATATCTGAGTGTATATAGCAGATGTGGAAAACTTGTGCTACTCTGGTAAAATCCAGGCTGTAGATCCCGTAGATTATGATTTTTTAGTTCTTAAGTGTTAAGAGAATTTTACAACTTTACTAAAACATTTTGATAGCCACTGATAATCCTATTAGATTTGTTAGTGGTGTTTAAGTACTTGGGAGGGAGAGTTGCATTTTTGTTTAGACATTTAAAAAGCTTTAAAAGTGAAAAGGGATATATCACCCTTATAAATAATGTTTAAAAGATTTAAAAGAATTTTACTAACTGGGCTAAATAGGATTGTTTAAGAAATAAAAATATAAGACATACATTGAACATAAACGTTTAGTGAAAAACTAGGTTTCTGAATTTGTAATATTAATAAATCAACCATTTATTTTAAAACCCCAATTAGTGCTAAATAGCAATCAAGGCTGGCAGAAATCTTGCTCTGGCATGGAGCAAGGGCTTCAGGAAACCATCACCCTAATCTCCGTCCTTCATTATCCGTGTGACCTTGGGTAAGTCACTCTGTCTTCTCTGGTTCTGAAGTTTTTTCCTCATTTATAAAATAAGGGAGGTGGCATAGCTGCCCTAAAACAGCTTCCAGATCTAACGTTCTAGAATTCCAAGACTACTTTTTCCATTTGCCATCCATTTTGACATGCTGCTGATCCAACAGGTTGCTCAGGAAGGCTGCCCCACCTTGATAAGAATCCTGTTTGGCTGTTCTCCAGGGACTCTTTTAGTTTATGGCTTTTGATAGCATCCTACTTACTTGTTTATTTTTAAGCCTTCAGACAATGCTTCCTTCCCCAAACCCAGCTAGGACAATAGGACAAACCATAAACAGGGAAAGCCTTATGATCTATGAAATATTCTGACTCTTCTAAACCTCAAGAAGTTCAAGAAAAGAGCCATATCTTGGCCTAGACTTTCTAGATCAGAAAGCCAATTGTTCATTTTACCTTGTTCACACGATGTCAAAATACCTGATCAAGAAAGCAATTCCATTCCCAAATCGGTCAGATCAAAGAAGTTGAATGAGCCAAACAGTTAAAAAAGACACTGACTACCTTACAGGTAAAGCAACCAGTTGCTTGTCTTTTTGGCCAGTTACTAGCTGAGCCAGCTCTTCCCATGGGTAGCATTGACCATGGGCAAAATTATTATGTTGGAGAGGTTGTTCCCAAATGCTGGTGGCATCTCCCATTTCTTTGGGGGTTTCTCTCAAATCCCTCCTTGGCAATTTTCTTCCCCTCCACCAGTCCCTTCACCTGTGTTCCAGTCTCATTGACTTTGCCCTGGGTGAGTTCTCAGTGTCCCCATGTACTAACTCTGTGACCAACTGAATGGATCATGCACTGCCTAACTCCGTGGTCTGCAAGGTGGTCCCCTAGGGATGTGCAGGGACTCTTTGTATCCTGGACAAGTTCAATCACTCTGAGCTACAGTTTCTTCTAAAAAGGGGTAATAATACATACTTCATACGATAGTTTTGGGGACAGTTTTGTGTTAGATAATATATATAAAGTACTTAGCATGGATTGTAGCACAAAGTAAGCACTCAACAAATGGCATCTCAATACTTATTAACTCTTAAATTTGAAAGACCTTCCACACATATGTTGAATTTCCATCAGAACAGTCATTTACTGTGTCCTAAGTCTGCTCCTAAAGACGCCACTGTGTGGGAAGGAGCTGAGTCATCAGTACCTAGTTAGATACTGAAGCTGACAGATGGGGACCCGGTGGTGCCTCTCTGGAGGGTGGAGGTCGGGTATTTGATCTTGATCAGCCACAGTTTTCTTAACCATAAAACCAAGATCATTATAATATTGACTTTGTAGAGTTGGCCTGAAGATGAAATAATTACATAAAATATTTCGCATGGACCTGGGCACTTCGAAAGAGCTTAATAATTGTTGGCAATGATTCAAATGTAAGCTTCTAGCTTGTTTTCTGATGCATTCAGCTGGATGCTTGTTCAGCGTAGCAGCTCAGTAAGCACTCGTTGAATGAATATTATTAATATTGTTGCTGTTACCTTTGGGAAATTAAACAAGAAAAATCAATTCTTAATGGAGAAGATTGTGTATCTTCTTGGATAAAATGCCCCTGAATTCTTAGGAAAAAAGCAGGGGATCTGTAAAATCTAACTGGGGAGTCAGAATGCAGGCCCAGAAGACGTACAGGAAGGCGGAGCCTTAATTGGCAAACACCAGAGTGTAAATGAAGACAGTGGGCTGGCAAAGGGATTGGCGGTTTAATGAAAGCTAGGAAGTTTGAGGCAAATGCGACTATTAAAGAGAAGGCTTCAACCCTTCCTGTCAAAGGTGTCTGCAGCTTGGAAACAGATCCATCAAGCTTTTGCAGTTTAATGACAGGAACCACTGAAGTCAACCACTAACTCCCCTTGTCCTGAAATTGGCTCTCAAAGCAGCCTTCTGGTTATAACTTAATTAGTGGTTGCAAATGAGAAGTGTGAGGGTAGGTTTGGCTTGCATGATGATTTTTAAAATTTTTACAAATGGGTTACTATTATTCATAAATCATGAAATTTCTCATATAAATCTGAATTTCTACCTTCTGAAACATCAGAATCTCTGGACACCCCAAACCTCGAATAGCAACAATTAGGTGGAGATCATATTGGCTGAATATTTTAGAAGGGGAGTAGGGTCCCCTGTTTAGCACAATCCCCACAACTCCCTTTCACCTTGCACCTGGCCCATTCATTTCTTTACCTACCTGGATTCCCAGGCATTGGAGTTTTTTTATCCCTCCAGAGAGCCAACGTTCTAGCTAGCTGACACAATGTGCTGAATTGTGTGCCTTGCTGAAAATTAATGAATTGTTACTCAGACTTTTGCATCTGCCTCTTATGAGTTTAGTTAGGGTGAGTCAGTCCCTTGGGCTGCCTCACCTCTGAACACACAAACCAAAATCAAACGTGCCCAACTTCCCAAAGAGTTCCTGCCTCAGCTGACACCAACTATCCTCTGAATAGCACTCTTCAACTTACCAATTATCTTCATGGATTCTTCAAAGCCCAGAGAAGGAACTGCCAAATGATGTCTGAAGGGCAGGAGAATCATTCCCCAACTGAGCTGCAAATGAGACACTGACCCAGTTAATCTGTGAACCTACTGCAGATGCTTGAAAAAGCTCTGTGTATTTGTGATCGTCCTTGAAGGACCCGGCCTTAGATGTCGCCTAATTGTCTTGCGCATAACAAAGGCCAATAGAAAATTGCTATCGACAGACTCATTCCTGCCTTGGTTCCATTGCCATCTCTTTGTGGCTTCCTTCATTAGCTCTCTTTTCCTCTCAGAGAAAGCCCATGACCTTGGAGGCTTTTGCACTCCCTTTCTGAATCTGCATGGTCACCCCTATAATGGAATGAAGGTGTCTTTCTGCTACCCCAGGATCTGTGGCCGACCAGAAACCACAGATGCCCTCTCAGCTTGTGGCCTATACTTCTCATTTCATCTCAGCTGGAAAGGGTTTTTGCAATTCACACTTTTTTTTCTTTTCTCACATCAGAGCAAAAGCAAACAATAATTTAAAGAGCATCTTTTGATAAGAAGAAAAACCTATGGCTTTCAACACAACCAGAAAGGAAGCCATTTGTTGCTGCCTAGAAGGAGCTGTCAGCATGCACTTGGTGTTACTTCTCCACTGGGGGTGATAGATGTGCCCTGAGCCATCTGTACTTCACAACCAGTCTCATGACCACGGCTTGCCATTTGCAAGTCACATTAAGAGGACAATTTGTGGTCAGACACTGAAGCTAACAGATTTAAGAATGGACTAAACCCTTGGCTTCGTTATTGTGGCTCCAGCAACCACAGTAACCAGCCCAGACATCCCTGCACCTTCACAGGCAAAATACCTCAATCATTTCCCTTTTTCGTTACAGTAAGAAAATAAATATTGAAAATTATAGCATCTGTAAAAAGAGCAAACAAAAAAAAGGAGAAAATTATATGCTCTCCTTTGGCAATGTGTAGAAAGTAACCTGTATTATGATCTACATGCAGGGGGCAGGGATGTCTGCAGATCCCCTCCCTCCCAGCTAACTTGGGGTGGAGCTTCCACTTCAGCTTCCTCTTGAGCAGAACATCTAACTTTCTTTTCCTTCCCAGGATGAGGAATAAACTGGAAGCTTAGGGTGTGAACACAAAGAAATTCAAAGACGTTTGATTGGGCTGCAAGGCCAGTTTTTCCTTAGACAGAAAGAGAGCTCATGTCTTTAACAGGGCTTAGTCCTTCTAGCCCACCACTTGTCTTCAGGACTTAGCTTGAATGTGTGGTCCTGGAGGGTCACAGTTACAGTGTTCGTGTTGGTCCATAAAGAATCCTTTATGACTTAATTCCACGTGCTTCTTTAAATTTATATTAAAAATAACAATATAAACCTCTAAATGTAACAGAATCTCTAAAATAAGATGCAAAGGTGAATGCAAATAAACATCAATAATTATATAACCAAATGTCCAACTCCATAGGCTAAAGACATAACATAATATTCCTTGTAACGGAAGCCGTTTATCTCAGTGTCAAATAAATACATGAGTTGGAGGAACAATTTTTACTCATTTATCTTATATGTTCCAACTTTTTTTTTCAATCAAATGAAATTTAAAGGATGTTAGCCTATTCAGACAAAAATTTTTCTACTCTGGAGGACAACTTAAACAGGGATTACTTAGCAAGATAATCACTGCCTTTCCTAATTCTATTTAAAGAGATTTTTGCTAGAGTCCTCCAATGCTTTAGGCACTTAGGTGTTTTAGGTTTGGTTTGGTTTGGTTTTTGCATCTAAATGATTGATATCAACCAACTCTCTCCTGTCACCTAGGAGAATCGTCCCCAACAAGCAAAAGTGAAATCAGCTGCAAGAGCAGATCTGGGTTTTCCAACCTGCTGTGATGAATAACTCTCTGGTTCTGGGGGTGTTAGAAACGTATCTCTCTTAAGTTGCAGGTAAGAATAAACGCACATAAACAGTAAGGGTGTGTGTCTGTCTGTCTGTCCTGTAACTGCACATTATTAAGGGGTAAGAAATTTACTTGTAGGCGACTGAACAGTGTGAGATAGCACCAGGCAATCCTCGTGGGCTGGAGCAGGAGATGTGACCCAAGACAGACATCTGGGGCCAGGGTTAGACCAATGCCATATTCTTCCTCATGTCTGCCAGAGATGGTAATCGATAATTATTAGGTGGAAGATACTTGAAATTAATCCAAGGGTGGATCTGGCCTCAGATAAGGAGTACATGGGAGAGAGAACTTGAGAGAGTCTAGACTTGGAGAAAAGCAGCTGAGAGAGAAACCAGGTGTGAGGAGATTTGGTCAAAAGGTCAAGGTCCAAACTGAATTCAAGGAGGGAGGAAAGCCAAAAAGAACTTGTTTTCTTCCAGAACTGGAGTCAGTAAGAGAGGAATGCAGCTGGTTAAGCTTTCTAAAGTGAGGGGAAGGAGTTAAGATAAGAATCCAGACTCTTCTATGAGATTATCAGTACATGTAAAACGGCATAGTGCTCACCCAGAATATTTAACCCTCCTACTGAAGAATAAAGGATTCACCCACTAATGGGAGGGACCTGACTGATTAGAATGAGTTCATATGGAGGACAGAAGGGAATCATGGCAGGGTGGCACAGAAAGAAGACAGCAGCCAGCTGTGGTGGCGTGCACCTGCACTCCCAGCTATTCAGGAGGCTGAGGTAGGAGGATCACTTGAGCCCAGAAATTTGATGCTGCAGTGAGCTACGATGGCAGCACTGCACTCCAGCCTGGGCAACAGAGCAAGACCCCATCTCTAAAAAGAAGAAAGAAGTTCTGCCATTAACTTTGGAGGATCTCAGGCATATCATGCAAAAACCTGGGGCCTCAGCGCCTTCCTCTGTAGCAGAATCGGCCAGTCCATTGGTCAGCCAGACAACATGTATACATTGGACAAATATCCCCATCAAGGTCCCCAGAAAGGCCTGTATGGATTTTACAGTCTAGAGTGCAGCTAGATAATCTTGAAGTTTCCTTCCAGCTCTAAAATGTCAACCTGCTGTGGAGAAAAGAGCTCAGGCTTGCAATTCATTTCTTTGAGACAAACCCAGTTTGATTCCCAGCTCTGACAATTACTAATTGTGAACTTAGAAAAATTAGTTACCCTCCCTAAGGCTCAGGAAAGTCTCTAAAATAGGCATGATCCTAAGCCTCTGTCAGCCGTTGTGAGAGATACCCTTCCGCAGCACAGCGATGCCACAGGGAGCCCCCACATGCCCAGCCCCCCTGCATCTAGCTCCAGCCATGGGACTAGTTCTCGATGAGACTGAGCCTTATGAGAAGCTTTCGTGTGTTTTCTTCCACTTCCGTGGGGGTCTGGGAGGGAGATCACCTGGCTAGAGCCGCCCATTTACTTTTCCTTATGAACTTTATCTCCAGCTTGCCCGTTTCCCAGTAATATCCTGTTAATATTTCTTTTTTAA
The DNA here is from genome assembly GCA_963575035.1 of Avahi laniger. Lineage (NCBI taxonomy): Eukaryota > Metazoa > Chordata > Mammalia > Primates > Indriidae > Avahi > Avahi laniger. Next base: position 107,325 of record CAUYSK010060294.1, read on the forward strand.
CCAGGATCATGGCATAAGTTATCTTAGGTAAAATTGACATCTTTAACATTTGAATGGCCTTATATGGAAATATTTTATGTCTTTTCCATTTGTTCAAGTCTCTAATGTGTTTCTGCAGGGGAATTTTTAAAGTTTCTTAGGTTTATTACTATGCACTTTATCTCTTTTGTTCTGTTCAAATTGAAATCTTTTCTTCTAGGAATCAAACCACACCTCCCTACCATAATAATCAAATTTCAGTCTCATCAGTCGCCTCTGTGCCTGGCAAAGTTTTTGCAGTTTTTTCCCCTTCCCCCTAGCAATGGCAGGGCAGGGCAGGGCAGCAGCGGTTGGGATGGATTTGCATCTTGGTGTCCACTGGCCAAGTGTTCTGATCCCATGAATGGTATTGACAATGACTGGTTCTCTCCTAGACGATGTGTATCAGCAAGGGTACTATGATCTGTCTAGGATGGACAGCCAACCTGTAGTAGCTTAAACATTTGGGTTTGTTTTTTTAATCTCACACAGTAAGTCCAGATAGGTGACTTGGCAACATCAGTTGAGCGGTTCTGGGATGTTAAGATTAAGGTCTCCTCTATTCCCTTGGCCTTCCTCTTTTGGTCCCAAGACAGTGCTTCAGCTTTGGCCAGCAAGTCCACATCCCAGGCAGGAAGAAGGAGGAAGGGAAACTACAGAAGGGACCTCTATCTAGGAAGCAAAGATTTCCCATAAATACTGAGATGTTGGTTTATGTCTGGTGGACCAGAAGTGGGTCACACAGCTCCACTGTATACAAGGGCAGTGAAGAATACAGCTCTTTCTCAAAATTGCATTTTCAAAACACACACACACACACACACACACACACACACACACACACGGTGATTCTACCAGAAGAGGAGACAAGGAGAACAGGTATTGATTGAGTAAGCAATAAGAAGTCTGTGCTATTAAATACAATGGTACAATTAAATGCATTTGACATCTGCATGATTAATTTTCTTTTGAAAACCTCTGTGTCTCTGGAGAAGTATGGCAGAGACCGCTAGTTGTCTATCTCATCATCCATTATCTCCTTCTCCTTGGAACCAGATGCTGGATTCAGGACCACCATGTATTTCCTAGCCTCCTCTGTGGCTAGTGTGGTCATGTGCCCGAGTTCTGGTCTATGAAATGCTAGCAGGAAAGTTGAATAAGACTTCCCTGAAATAGACAGGGCGCCCTTTCGTCCATCTGACGTCTTCCTGCTTGTTGGATATACTATGGATATACGGATATAATATAGCCATAAAATGTGCTGGCTGTAGCTCCCAGCAGCATGAGTGATGACAATGACCACCATTGCCG
>CAUYSK010060297.1:0-68028 GCA_963575035.1 Avahi laniger
TTATATGTGCACTTATGTGTTGATCAGTTAATACCAATTTGATGGTGAGTACATGTGGTGCTTGTCTTTCCATTCTTGAGATACCTCGCTTAGTAGAATGTGTTCCAGTGTTTTCCAGGAGTATACAAGAGGTGCTGTATCACCATTGTTTCTTAAAGCTGAATAGTACTCCATGGTATACATATACCACAGTTTATTAATCAACTCATGTATTGATGGACAATTCAATTGTTTCCACATCTTTGCAAATGTGAATTGTGCTGCTATAAACATTCGGGTGCAGGTGTCTTTTTCATAGAGCGACTTTTGCTCTTTTGGGTAGATGCCCAGTAATGGGATTGCTCGATCAAACGGTAGTTCTACTTGTATCTCTTTAAGATATCTCCATATTGCTTTCCACAAAGGTTGCACTAATTTGCAGTCCCACCAGCAGTGTATGAGTGTTCGTACCTCTCCGTATCCATGCCAACATTTATTGTTTTGGGTCTTTTTGATAAAGGCCAGTCTCACTGGAGATAAGTGATATCTCATTGTAGTTTTGATTTGCATTTCCCTGATGATTAGAGATGTTGAGCATTTTTTCATATATTTTTTGGCCATTATTCTGTCTTCTTTTGAAAAGTTTCTGTTCATGTCCTTTGCCCACTTTTTGATAGGGCTGTTCGATTTTTTCTTGCTGATTTTTCTGAGTTCTAAATAGACTCTGGTTATCAGCCCTCTGTCGGATTTGTAGCACGCGAAAATTTTCTCCCATTCTGTGGGTTGCCTGTTTGCTCTTGTGACAGTTTCTTTAGCTGTGCAGAAGCTTTTTAATTTGATCAGGTCCCATTTATTTATTTTGGTTGTTGCCGTGATTGCCTTTGGGGTCTTCTTCATAAATTCTTTGCCTAGGCCAATGTCTAGAGAGTATTTCCAACTTCTTCCTCTAGAATTCTAATAGTTTCACTCCTTAGGTTTAGATCTGTGACCCAGCATGAGTTGATTTTTGTGAGAGGTGAGAGGTATGGATCCAGATTCAGTCTTCTACATGTGGCTATCCAGTTTTCCCAGCACCATTTATTGAATAAAGATTCTTTTCTCCAATGTATGTTTTTGTCTGGTTTGTCAAAGATTAGATGGCTATGTGAGGATGGTTTTATGTCTGGGTTCTCAGTTCTGTTCCACTGGTCAATGGCTCTGTTTTTGTGCCAGTACCAAGCTGATTTTAATATGACAGCTTTGTAATAGAGTTTGAAGTCTGGTAAATTGATGCTTCCCATTTTGTTTTTATTGCCTAGAATTGTTCTTGCTATGCGGGGTCTTCTCTGGTTCCATACGAAGTATAAAATTAATTTTTCTACATCTGTGAAGAATGATGTTGGTATTTTAATAAGGATTGCATTGAATCTGTAGATCACTTTGGGTAGTGTAAACATTTTAACAATGTTGATTCTGCCGACCCACGAGCATGGTATGATTTTCCACCTGTTTAGGTCTTCTGCTATTTCCTTCCTCAGTGTCTCATAGTTCTCCCTGTAGGTCTTTTACCTCCTTAGTTAAATATATTCCTAGGTACTTTATTTTCTTTGTTGCTATTGTGAAGGAAATTTTATTATGTTTCCTTAAAAAAAGAGGGGCATAAATTTGTTTCTGTTCTTGAGGAACTATCTTCTTACTTTTTAAAAATAACCTGCTGATATCCTAATGTTGAAAAATGGTTTTATGTTCAAACATATTAACATTTTTATAAAAGAAAATAAAAGGTTTATGTGTGTGTATGTACAAACATGTTTTGAACCTAGTAACATATTATATGTTTATATATATTTATAGATATATAAACACATATCTAGAGAGACATAGATATAGATACATATAGGTATATAGCATTATATGCCTTTGTTTCCCTGTGAGTGTGGGTGTGTTTCTGTTTCCTAAAAAGTACATCATGCTGTGCTCATTCTTGGATCTGGTACAGTCTGTGAACAGTTCAACATGGATATATATTCAGGACAAACTCTCTTTAATCAATATATTAATAAAATCAATATGCATCTGAGTGTGTGGCAAGAAGAGGATTTAAGTGGTGTTTTTTTTTTTTTTGCATAAGTGAATATAGAACTTGCCATATGGCACATAGGCTCTCAATTATTTACTACTCATATATGAGTTCTTGAGCCGCAACCTTATTATGTTCATTTTAAAAATATCATTTAGGATCTGGTATTCCAAATTCTGCTTCCTTACTTCTGTAAGAAAATTTCTTGAAATATCCTATCATGTCTATTTAACATTTAACATTAGCATCCCACTCGGAATTTTTTCAGAAGATCTCCATGAAGGTTTTGATTATACAATGGAAATGACTGATTTGGAGAAATCAGGTATTTAATTCTGTTTTCTTTCCTTAGGAATGTTCTGTTCTTGCCTTCATTGATTTCTAGACAACATATGCTAATTTTATTACTGCTACTGTTGTTTTTTTTTGTTTGCCTTTTTTTTATTTCAAAATATTACGGGAGTGCAAATGTTTAGGTTACGTATATTGCCTTTGTCCTGCCTGAGTCAGAGTTACAAGTGTGCCCATCACCCAGACCGTTATTTAGACTAATTTATTTATTCTACTTTCTTTAATAAATTATTATTGCTAATATAAAGGGGAGATTCTGATTTTCTCATCTTCTCTCATTATCTCTTTATAAGTTTTCATTTTTCAAATGATTATAGTTCAATGATAACTTATTTTTCCTTTATGATTTGCCATATTCAACAAAGCTGTATACTGCACCATCACCATTGTTAAGCCGAAAGAGGCCTGTTTCATTATGAGGACTGAGTCCTCAACCCTGAGTTTGGATCAGGGGTCAGCTCATCCCGTCATTCACATAAAGTGCTAGAATCTGGGCAAATTTCGGTTTAAGAAAAGACTACTCAGTCATGGTAACTGATGGGAGAGGTATACAAGGGAATTAGGAAGTTTGACTTTTCATAGGCAATAAGGGGATAATAAATAAAAATGTTTTGGTATATATAAAATCTTACCTTTGAATCATAAAATTTCTTCTACTTTGCTTTATTACACTTTTTGAAAGTATTTTCATATATTGATGTCTTTACTCTTCATGACAAATCTGGCCTCTAAAATTAATAAAGTATGTGAACTCAGATTTGTTATGAAGGATGGATGAGGAAATCTGCAGAAGAACCCTTTGTACTAGGTAAGAAATTACTAAACAAATGTTATATATTATTTTGGTAATTAATTTTATTATTATAACTTTTGCTACTACTATTATTATTAATTCTTGTAAATCATGTTCTATTATCACATTTCAGTAGTTAGGACAAAGTGAGATTTTCATGGGCTACATAATTTTCCAGTGTTCTACAGCAAATGACCTTACAATGAGTATATTTTATTAACTTTTAAAAATAGTAATTTCCTACCTCAACAAGTAAAATGAAGCACTGATATTTGTAATGAGTAAGGTAATGTCATTGACTATTCATTTGTCCCTCTGTATGACATTTAAGCATTGATTTCTACCTGTTGGATATATAATTAAACATTATTTGTTGTGTGTGCATAAACATATGTAGGCATGTGTTCAATTGAAGTTTTCAAGGGTGTGGTTTTAGACACATTTATGCATATGATTTGAATTTAAAACAGCCATTATTATGCATGGTCTTAGGAACACTCTATGAATACCCATGAATTGATAGATATTTATTTATATGTAAATTTTAAGGCTTAAAATCATGAAAGGATGTATTATGTGAAAGGATTGATGGTTTCACATGGAATATTTCTTGAATTTTCCTTCTAACATGAAATTGTACACATCTGGCTTTTAATTATTTCCATCGAACTCATTGACACACTGTGTGTCAATACCACAGTGTAATATACAATGCATATATCTCGTGCATGCTACTGCCAATTGTTTAAATTAAAGTTCATTTTTGTGGTGAATGTATTCACATGAAGATGTAGGAAATAATACAGAGAAATCCTTTGCACTTTTATCCAGTTTGACATTAATTCTAACACCTTGGAAAACTATAGTACAATGTCACAACCAGGATATTGACTAGTACAGTCCATATCCATGTAACAAAATCTCCCAACCCACCCCCTTTTTAGTTTCCAGTGTCCTTTATGACTTTTTGTGTCCATGTGCACCTGTCGTTTAGCTCCTACTTATTAGTGAGAATATGTGATATTTGTTTTTCTATTCTTGAGTCACATCACTTAGGGTAACAGTCTCCAGTTCTACCCAAGTTACTGTGAATGACATCACTTCTTTCTTTTTATGCCTGAGTAGTACTCCACAGTATATACATACCACATTTTCTTTATCCAACCATATATTGATGGGCACTTAGGTTGATTCCATATCTTTGCAATTGTGAATTGTGCACTGATAAACATTTGAGTGCTGATGTCTTTTTGATGGAATAATTTCTTTTCCTTTGGGTAGATACCCAGTAGTGGGATTGCTGGAACTAATGATAGGTCTGCGTTTAGCTCTTTGAGGAATGCAATACTGTTTTCCATAGAGGTTATACTAATTTGCAGTTCGACCAACAGTGTAAAGCATACCTTTTTCTCTGCATCCACGCCAGCATCTGTTGTTTTTGACTTTTTAATAGTGGCCATTCTGACAGGGGTAAAGTGATATCTCATTATGATTTTAATTTGGATTTCCCTAATGATTAGAGATATTGAACACTTTTTATGTGTTTGCTGGTCATTATTATGTCTTCCTTTGAAAAGTTTTGTTCATGTCCTTTCCTCAATTTTAATGGGGTTGTTTGATTTTTCTCTTGCTGATTTTCCTGAGTTCTCTATAGATTCTAGTTATAAGCCCTTTATTGGATGTGTAGCATGCAAATATTTTCCCCCATTCTGTAGGTTGTCTGTTTGCTCTAATTATAATTTCCATGGCTCTACAGAAGCTTTTTAATTTCATCAGGTCCCATCTATTTATTCTTGTTGCTGCCGTGATTGCTTTGGGGGTCTTCTTCGTAAATTCTTTGTCTAGGCCGATGTCTGTAAGAGTTTTCTCAACATTCCCTTCTAGAATTCTTAAGGTTTCATGCCTTAGGTTTAAGTCTGTTATCCATTGTGAGTTTATTTTTCTGAGGTGAGAGGCGGGGATCCAGTTTCAGTCTTCTGCATGAGGTTATCCAATTTTCCCAGCACCATTTATTGGATAGAGATTCTTTTCCCCAGTGTATATTTTTTGTCTGCTTTGTCAAAGATGAGATGGCAATATGATGATGGTTTTAAATCTGGGTTCTCAGTCCTGTTCCAAAAGTCTGTATCTATGTTTTTGTGCCAGTATCATGCTATTCTGGTTACCATAGCCTTGTAGTAAAACTTGAAGTCTGGTAGACGGATGACCTCCCAATTTGTTCCTTTTGCTTAAGATTGCTTTGGCTACACGAGATCTTCTCTGGTTTCGTATCAAGTGTAGAATTATTTTTTCTAGATCTGTAGAGAATGATGATGGTATTTTGATAGGGATTACATTAATTCTGTAGATCACTTTAGGTAGTATGGACATTTTACCAGTATTGATTCTGCCAATCCATGAGCATGGTAGGGTCTTCCTTCTTTTTACATTTTCTAGAATTTCTTTTCTCAGCATTTCATAGTTCTCCCTATATAGGTCTGTCATCTCCTTCATTAAGTATATTCCTAAATATTTAATTTTCTGTGATGCTATTATGAAAGGTGTTATGTCTTTGATTTGATTTTTGGCTTAACTGTTATTGGTGTATTTGAATAGCACTGATTTGTGTGCATTGATTTTTGTATCTTGAGACTTTACTGAATTCATTTTTCAATTCCAGGAGTCTCTTGGTTGAGTCCTTGAGATTTTCTAGATAAAATATCATCAGAAAAGAGTGAGAGTTTGACGTCTTCTGCCCCCATTTAGACACCCTCAATTCCTTTCTCTTGTCTGATTGCTCTGGCAAGGACTTCCTGCACTATGCTGAACAGAAGTAGAAATACTGGGCAACCTTGTCTGGTTCCAGTTCTAAGTGGAAATGCTTTCAATTTTTCCTCATTCAGTATGATATTGGCTGTGTGTTTATCGGATATGGCTTTAATAATTTTAAAGTATGTCCTATCTATGCCTATTTTGTTAAGCGTTTTTATCATAAAATTGTGCTGGATTTTTTCAGATGCTTTTTCTGTGTCTAGAGAATCATATGGTATTTGCTCTTTCTTTTATTTATGTGGTTAATTGCAGTTTTAGATTTGCATATTTTGAACTGTCCTTGCATCTCTGGGATAAAGCCCACCTGGTCATGATAAATTATTTTTTTGATGTGATGTTGGATTTAGTTTGCTAAGGTTTTGTTGAGAATTTTGGGATCTATAGTCATGAGGGATATTGTTCTGTAGTTTTCTTTTTTTGTTGTGTCCTTCCCTGGCTTTGATATCAAGGTAATATTTGCTTCATAGAATGAGTTGGGGAGGATACCATCCTTCTCATTGTTGTGGAGTAATTTTTGCAGTATAGGTATGAGTTCTTCTTTGTAAGTTTGGTAAAATTCAGGTGTGAACCCATCTGGTCCAGGAGTTTTTTTTGTTGGAATATTTGTAATTGCTGCTTCAATTTCTGTGCTCAATATTGGTCTGTTCAGGAATTCTGTTTCTTCCTGATTGAGCTTAGGGAGGTTGTGTGTTTGTAACAATTTTTCCATTTCCTCCACAGTTTCTAGTTTTGGGGCATATAGATTTTTATAGTATTCAAAGATTATGTTTTGTATTTCCGTGATGTGTGTAGTGACCTCTCCTTTTTCATTTCTAATTGAGTTTATTAGAATCCTTTACTTTCTAGTTTTTTTCAGTCTAGCAAGAGGGCTGTCAATTTTGTTTATCTTTTTGAAAAACCAACTTTTGGTTTTATTAATCTTCTGTATAATTCTTTTGTTCTTGATTGCATTTAATTCTCCTCTGATTTTAGTTGTTTATTTTATTCTGCTAGGTTTAGGACTGATTTGATCTTTTTTCCAGTTCCTAGAGATGGTTTATTAATTTGTTGATTTGTGAACTTTCTGTCTTTTGAATGTGAGCATTTAATGCTATTAGTTTTCCTCTCAGGAATGCTTTTGCTGTATCCCACAGATTTCAATAACTTGTGTCCCCATTATCATTTAGTTTGAATAAGCTTTCAATTCCATCTGGATCTCATTTTTGACACTATAGTCATTGAGCAACAGTTTGTTTAATTTTCATGACTTTGTGAAGTGGTGAGTGTTTCTGTTGGAATTGATCTCTAATTTTATACCACTGTGTTCTGAGAAGATACATGGTATAATTTGTATATTTTTAAATTTGTTGAGATCTTATTTGTGGCCTAGGATGTGACCGATTTTAAAGAAAGTTCCATGAGCTGTTTAGAAGAATGTATATTCAGTTTTATTTGGGTGGAATATTCTGTAGATATCTGTTAGACCCATTTGTTTTAGATCTATGTTTAAATCCATTGTTTCTTTGCTTATTTTCTACCTGGAGAATCTGTCCAGTTTGGTCAATGGGGTGTTGAACTCCTAAGCTACTATGGCAGTACTGTTTATCATGTTATTTAGGTCAAACAGGGTTTGCTTTATGTATCTGAGTACTCCTGTGTTGGGTGCATAAATTTTAAGAATTGTTAAGTCTTCTTTTTGTATTTTTTCCCTACACCATTATATAGTGACCATCTTTGTTTTTCTTTACTTTGCTGTTGTAATTTTCCTGATATAATAATAACTACCCCAGCTTTTTTGTTTGTTTGTTTTCCATTTGCCTGGAAGTTTTTTTTCCAGCCCTTCACCTTGAGTCTGAAAGCATCTTTGTGGGTTAGGTGCATTTCCTGGAGACAGCAGATACTTGGCTTGTGTTTTTTTTATCCACTAAGCCAGTCTGTGCCTCTTCAGTGGACAATTCAAGCCATTCATATTTATTGAGAGAATTTATGTGTACAGTAGATTTCTGTTCATACTGTTGGGTAAGTTCTTATTGTTTTGTTTTACCTCTTGAGCCATTGTGGAATCAGGATCATGGACTTTAACTTTTGAGTGATTTTTCTTTGGTGAGTGTCTGTTGTGCTGTTCAGTGTATAATTCAGGTCTGAGTACTTCCTGCAGGGCTGGTCTGGTCTTCACAAATTCCTTCAGTGATTGCTTGTCTGGGAATGTTTTTATTTCTCCCTCATATAAGAAACTTAGTTTTTCCAGGTAAAGAATTTTAGGTTGGCCATTATTCTGTTTTATAAGGTTGAGGATGAATCCCCAGTTCCTTCTGGCTTGTAAGGTTTCAGTTGAGAAGTCTACAGTTAGTCTGATATATTTTCTTTGTAGGTTATCTGCTCTTTTCATTTTAGTGCTCAAAGGATTGGCTCTTTCATGTTTACTCTGGCCAACCTAATAACTATGTGACATGATGATTGCCTTTTTACATTGAGACTCCCAGGAGTTTTGTGTGCTTCTTATACCTGGGTATCTAGTTTTCTGGCCAGGCCAGGTAAATTTTCCTCCAGTATTCCAAGAAATAGATTTTCCAGGCCTTGTGTATTTTCTTCTTCTCTCTCTGGAATGCCTATAATTCTTATGTCTGGTTTCTTTACATAATTCCACATTTCTTATATGTTTTTTCATGTCTCTTGCTTCTGTGTTGTTTTTCTTCATCTGATTTGTTTAGCACATAGGCATTATTTTCAAGCTCTGACATTCTTTCCTCTGTGTGATCTACCTTAGTTTTAAAGTTTTCCACTGTATTTTGTAGTTCCTTGAATGGCTCTTTCATTTCTAGTATTTCTTTTTGGTTCTTTCGTAGAACTTTAATTTCTTTAGTGAATTTTTCATTCATTCCCTGTATTGTTTTTGTGGCTTCTTTGTGTTGGGTTTCTATTTTCTCTTCAATTCCATTGAGTTTTCTTACAATCCATATTTGGAATTCTTCCTCTGTCATTTTAATCATTTCATTTAAGTTGGTGTCCATTGTTGAGGGTCTAATGATTTCTTTTGGGTGTGATTTTTCTCTGTGGTCTTTCATTTTTCTCGTGTTATTTCGCTGATTCTTTCTCATCAGGCTACTTGGTCAATAACTGGAGATGCTAGGACTGGTTTATGACCCTATCTCCAAGTCCCCAAGGGTTCCTTGACAGTGCTGGGGAGAGGCATGCTGGCTCTGCATTGCCTTAGGGGGTATTTTAGAAAGTTGAATTACTTCTGACCTGTTTTCTTCACCTCCTGCCAATGGATACTAGTGGACCTTGGTCCACCAGCTTAGGCTCCCAGCTGGTGGATTGCACTTGTGGGTATGACTCCATTGCCCTCTAATAGGTTGAGATGGAAGGCACTGTGTTAAGCTATGCGATTACCCTCTGTCATTGATTGTAATTTGCATGGAGGAGCCAGTTTTCGAAGTAATCTGATGTGTCTGTGGTAGGCTTTGGTCCCCTTGATGGGATATATGAATGCCCCGATTGTTGGGAAGGGGCTTGCCCCTCCCGAGAGTTATTTGCACCCTGTTCCCCCTTAAGGTGAAGGTAATGGCAAGATAAATCTCAGCTGGTGCCTACAAACCTGGGTGTGTGTGCTTCTGTGGTTGCTTGATCTGCCACTAGGGGGAGCCACTAATATGTTGTTCAGGGCTCTTTCACCCCACTTGGAAGGCTGTTCCTGATGGGAGGGGTTAATTGGTGTAATTGCTGAGGTCTCTGGCCAGATTTTTCCTTCCCTATTCACAAACCCCAATGCTGGTGGCCGCCAAGACCCAGAGAGCAAGCCCTGGGGTTATGTTCTTACTAGATGACCTAAGCCATTCCGGGGGGCCAAGTCAACAGGCCACCAACTATTTTTCAGCACCAAAGCTCCACCAATGCACTCCAGTTGCACAAGGAAAGCGGCTTTTCTCACTTTTTCCCACTTCCAAGGGCTGAGCCCACCAGGCCTGGTGCGAAAGTCCCCGTGCTAGGGGAGGAGTGTTGCCTGAAAGCACCATGTGCCACATTGTCTCCGTGCTGGGGACCCCAAAAATGGCTGCCGCCCACCGCTGGAGAACTAGGCGTTGGGGATGAGCTCTCAAGATTCGCCCGGTGACACTGGCCCAGCAAGCGAATCAACAGATCCTGGACTATTTTTCAGCATGAAAGTCCTGCAGATTCATGCCAGCCGCACAGAGAAAGGGGCTTTTCTCGCTTCTCCCCAGCTCCAAGGGTGGAGTCCGCTGCGCCTGATGCTAAAGTCCCGAGCCTATGGGAGGGGTGTTGCCCCAAATCACCACAAGCTGCAGTATCTCCAGCCTGGGGACCTCTGTGATGGCAGCCACCCACCCCTGGAGAACTAGCATTGTGGGCGACCACTCAGGAGTTGGCAGATGTGGTCGACCACTCAGGAGTTGGCAGATGTGGTCCAGCAAGCTGAATCAACAGGCTGCCAGCTGTCATCTCTGCATCACAGTCCCGCAGTCTGCTGTCTGCTTAGTGGAGAGTCCTGCTCTTTTTGTCCCACCCTGAACTGGCTGAAACATCAGCAGTTCCCAGGGGCAGAGCCCCCTTTTCAGCGTTCATCTCCTGTACTCTGGTCCCGCTGACCACCACAGGTGAGGTGCCTATGTCCAAACTCCCTTTCATGGTCGTGGTCATGGGAAGTAACTGCTCATATCAGTTCCTTCCTGGCTCAGTGCAGTCTCAGTACGGAGCACGAGAGAGTTCAAAATGATTCCTGCTACTTTCTCCTCTCCACAGATCCTGTCCTCCGGTGCCACAACTTTGCATCAACTTCAGACGTGTCCCTGTCTGAGTGGGTGTGGAGGTCTGTGGGGGAAGCAGGAATCCTCCTGTGGGTCAGATCGGACTATTCTGGCTGGCCGGGTGGGTGCAGCCCTCCAGCGCTCTATTTCCTGCTGTGTATCTCGCACTCTCCAGTCGTGAGGAACATATCTTCAGTTCACCTTTTTTTTTTTTCTCCAGCGCTGTGTGTCCCACGGTGTTTTTCTGCAGATTCACAGTGCTGTTCTTGGGGGGGAGTGATCCACCCATGTGTAGCTGTCCAAGTTCTTCACCTCTTCCCTGGGAGCAGTGAGCCAAGAGGCCACTGCTAATCTGCCATCCGTTTGTCATTTTTAGAGTGTAGTGTTCTTTTCATTTTTTGTTTTTCTGTTAAATTTTTTAGTACTTTATTATTTTTCATATTATTGTAAATAGAGCCTTTTAAAATTGAATTTTCTGATTGTTCATTGCTAGTGTATAGAAATAAAATGGCTTTTTGTATATTGATCTTCTATCCTGCAATTTTGATAAATGCATTTATTCTAATAGCTTTTTATTTAATTCCTTAGGATTTTTTATATGCAAGATCATGTCATCTGCAAATAGATATTGTTGTTTCTTCTTGTTCATTCTGAATGATTTTTATTCCGTTGTTTTGCATAATTGCTCTGACTAGAACTTTAGTAAAATATCAAATAGAAGTACTGAATATAAACATCCTTGTCTTGTTCATGAGCTCAGAAGGAAAGAATTTAGTATTTCACCATTAAGTATAATGTTAACTGTAGATTTCTTATAGTTATCTTTTATCAGATTAAGGAAGTTTCCTTCTATTCCAAATTTATTAGTGTTTTTGATCATGAAAAGTTATTGAATTTCGTCAAATGCTTTTTCTTTATCTATTTAGATTGTCATATGTTTTTTTCCCCTATTATCCTATTGATATTATATAATCTATAAATCAGTTTTCAAACGTTAAACCAACCTTGCTTTCCTGGGACAAATGTCATTGGTCATGTTTTGTAATCCTTTGTACATGTTGTTGGATTTGGTTTGCTTGTATTTTGTTTAGAATTTTTATCTCAGCATTCTTTTAGGTAACACCACATATTATAGGGTGTCCCAAAAGTCTCCAAAGAAAAATTTTTGTAAAATTTGTAATGAATATTTTGTAAATAAAGGTACATTTAGCTACAATTTCCCATTTTCCCTATGTATGGTGATTTTGGGGACACCGTGTATATATTGTAGATATACTATATTAGTAAATGCCTGGTGTTGTAAATGAACATTATTACTCTAGTTTTATGAGATATATATATAATTATGTCTCACTAGTTTCTTTTTCTTTTTCTTTTCTTTTTCTTTTTCTTTTTTTTTTTTTTTTTTTGAGACAGGGTCTTGCTCTGTTGCCCAGGCTAGAGTGTATAGCTCACTACAACCTCAAACTCCTGGACTCTAGCAGTTCTCCTGCCTCAGCCCCCCAGTTAGCTGGAACTATAGGTGCTTGCCACCATGACTGGCTAATTTTTCTATTTTTTGTAGATACGGGGTCTCAGTCTTGCTCAGGCAGGTCTTGAACTCCTGAGCTCAAGCAATCCTTCCACCTCCACCTCAGCCTCCCAGAGTGCTAGGATTACAGACATGAGCCCCCATGCCTGGATGCTAGTTTATATTTGTTTCACTAGCTTATACTGGGTGAACTTTCACAAACTATTTTTAACTTAGCAAAGAGTATCATTGAAATTTTGGGGATAAATTGCCATAATAATATGATACAAATTGAGAAAAATGCACTTAGAGTATTGACACTTCTTATTGAGAAATATGGATATATTTAGTAATTCAAACCTGATTTTATGTTACTGAGAAAGCCTTTGAATTATTCTTTGTATACCAACACAAGTCATCTATAAAAATTCATTTATTGATAGCTCAGTTTTCTTTTTGTTGTGAATAATTTATTAATATTTTCTCAGTTTTCTCTAGTTGATTGTTGTTATTTTTAAAGATGCAATTATAAAAGCATAAACCATCATAGTATTACAACATGTGATTCCTTGTCTAAATAAATGTCTTCATGTCTTTTTCAAAACACATTTTCATACCTATTAGAAAAAGAATATTTCGAAAACCTATGGAATACTTTCAAGTAGAAGAGTTATGAACTTAAGATTTCATTCAGGAATAAGGCTCTTAAAGCCATTTATCAATCTTAACATTGAAATAGTACCAAAATATTTGATGCAAAATTTATCTACCACCATAAACTTTCAATTTAATCTCTTTTTTATATCAGTGTTAATTGTGCTTTTAGTTTAATAAGTTATTTTAAGCATAAATTATTTTAAAAAGAACAAGTTACTGATGCATGTACAAAGATGTTACTGGGTAACATTTCTTTTCAATTTTTCATAAAAGTGTAGATTCATACCATAAGGAGGATTCTGAAGTTTTTTTATAACTCAACAATATACCATCATTCTTTAGTGAATGTCAAACTGTGTACTATAACCTCTGATTGGGTAGTCAAATCAGTTAACTGGTTTGTTAACAGCTTTTAAAAATAAAATATATTCTATTGGAAAATCAGAGTGCATCATGTACATTAAGACAAAGAATTCCTCAATGTAACAAATATATTTTCACCCAAACATGCACATGCATGTGATAGTCTACTGGGCTGTAATTTTTGTTGTGGGTACTAGGTGAAACATGGTCACTTCTCTAAGTCTATAGATTTTCTCATTTCATCATTCATTAATACAGGACTTCCTTTATTATTTATTATTAGAGTATACATTTTTTACTTTTTCAATCAGAAATGAAATTTAAACAATTGATACTTAGTTACCTATTATGCTCCATTTAATTCACCATGAAATATCTTTCATTCCATTAAACTGGACCAGTAACTATATGATGAAAATGCCTCTTTTTGGATGTAGTTTTATAATACTTGCTCAATTTTTTGTTTTGTTTTGGAAGCAGAGGAGAAAATTTTCTTAGTCTTGTGATTTTATATGATTTTTCACAATACTTAGTTGAGTTGTCCATTTCTTCATTGTAATCTTTAAGATAACTGTCAAAACATCATATATAAATTTGAGGTGGAAAACATCTTTACAAAATCTGGATAAACATTACTTGGTTCTTCAAATTACTAATATTGCAATAGATACATAATTGGATTCCTGCCATGGAGTCAACATGTCATAATTAAATATGTGTTTGACATGGGATTACATTTTGTGTTAATATAAATGGTTTTGCTTATATTATTTCTTCTCAGGTTAAAAAGGAGTGTTAATAATTACATTTGGGTCTCTATTGAGCCTTCCCAACAATCCTGAAGTATAAAATTAGTTACATTTGCTATATGAGAGGATTTTGTGATGGTTAACAAGATAAACCAAGTAGAGTAACTAAGCACGTTGTAAAATATGTCAGTAAACATTAAATATAAATAATTACCGTGATTACTTTGTTTCAAAATACTTAATAATGTTATCACTTTTTTAAAACAGAGGGAAAAATGTGTGTCTTATAGAGGTTAAGAGATCTGTTTAAAATTCCATATGGAAAGATCACATGTCTGAGTCTATTATGGCTGCTGTAACAAAATACCATAGACTGCATGGCTTATAAACAACAGACATTTATTTTGTGTAGTTTTAGAGGCTTGGAAATCCAAGATAAAAGTGCCAACAGATTCAGTGTCTGGCAAGGACCTCATGTCCAGGTTCACTGACAGTGTGTCTTTTCACTGTAACTTCACATGGTGGAAGTGGTGAGAGATTCCTCTGGATCTTCTTTATAAGGTCACTAATCCCCCCTCCTGAGGGCTCTGCCTTCATGACCTAATCACCTCCCAAAAGCCTTACTTCCTCATGCCTTGCATTGGGATTAGGAATTCAACATATGAATTCAACATACGAACACAAACATTCAGAATATGGTACCAGCCTAAGGTACTTTCATTTTTAAGACATGTATCCCTTCTTGTTTTTTTTAAATAAAGACAATCCATTCTAGAATTTGGTAAGGAAACTATATAAAGATATGTAATAAAATAAACAAACCACTTAAACCCTTTATTCCACACCATTTAAGCAATGCTAACTGCTTGTTGCTGATTATTCAATGACAGTTTCCATGTTTAAACAAATTCGTAGCAGCTAATTATTTTATACAAGTAGTGTATAAATGTGTTATATATACTAAGAAAGCATCATATGCTATATACTCTGCAATATACATTTTAAAGAAAATTCCAGGTTGATGTTTTTTGTTTATGTATTATATTTCAATTTTTTTAAATCTTTGAAATGCATTTAATTGGCATCACGTGTGGGTTTAAATTTTCCCTGAAGATACAGAAGGTATCCCATGTCAGAAGCCTGCTAAATATTCTTGTACACAGACAGGACTGTCAGTAATCCATACAGCCCCTTTGTGGGAGTTATAACTTCTCCTTTCCTAAAGATCATTTACTTCTATCTGTGGAAAAATTGGGCAATATAGTGATTTTGTTAGAATAGGCATTTTGTTACCACCTGCTAAAAGTTTTGAAATAAATACGCAAACCAAGGATGTATACAATATGCACTTCCACTTAGAGAAATCAACTTGGGGGCAATGAGCAATTTGTGCAACCAGGACCCTCCTCTGTGAATAGTCATACAACACACTCATGTGTACACATGTAGACATATTTGTATTTCCCTTATGAATATAGTTTCAGAGTATACACATATTCTCCAAATTGCTATTCTTGAGAAAATCATTATCCTCGATATCCCTCTAGGTCAAGTTATGTATATCTGATTTAAACTAAGATGATAACTTGATTTAATTTTTAAAATATTAAATCTATCCAAGAGAATGTTTGCTATACTTTGGGTTCTCTGAACTCCTTGGCAATATTTTAACTGATACTATGTAGTGGTTTAATCTTTTATTGCTGCTTTTGACCATGATTCTCATTATTCTTCCTTCTTGGTATTTTATCTTTGATAAACCTTGCTCCTATGCTTGTATGTGAGCTGTGGTAATACCTTGTCCAGTGAAATAAAAGTTTTCTTAACTTTTACCTTATTTACGTAAGCTACTTTGTAAAGATTAACAATGTTTTTCAACATTGGTTTTTATCATATAGAAATATGTTCATGAATCATTGATTTGTTTCTTCTTTATTCCATTGAAAAGTTTTGAATTGTTCATAATGTGGGTCTTGAACTATTGTTATTGATATAATTATTTCTATATTGTAAGATCCCCATACATATTAAATAGATAATACATGAAAGGGGGGAAAGCACTTACGCTTATTGTGTGATAGGCAAGTAAGATTTAATTCAATAGGTAGAATCGTCATGACCATAATTATTTTTATCATCATTATTTTACATATGAAAAACATATTACTATTTCAGGTTTACATTTGAGGAAAACTGTAGTGAATTGTTTATAGTCCTATGGAAATAACTGACCTTTATAACATTTCATGTTCAATATATATATTTTGCCACTGATTTGTTTTTAAAACTGGAGTTATATTTTCTAAGCCTAAGTAGACACACTAGAAAAAATATATATTAAAGAGAATAATGGATTCCTTCCCAAATGCCCTTTCCACACCTCAGCCTTAATAAATGTTAACCTATATCATACCCAAGGTTACACATGGCCATACAGTGGTACACAGAGAAAATAGTAAACATTTGTAGAATTCATGTATATGTACTTTTATAAATGTATATATTTACATATAAACAGACAGAATTATTTTTGCTTATTCATTTTATCATCAAACCACTATCAGAAAATACACATGGTTCTGTACTTGAATGATGGGTGGGAAGAATTACTTAGAATATGTATATGCTGATAGATAAGTAATTAGGCTCTAAATAGGAAATCAACACTTTGTAAGTGGATGTGATTTGCCAGTAATTGAACAGAATGCTGGTTTCTCTGTGGCTCTTGTGTTTTCCAAAATATTTTTATGTGTGCTGCCTCATTGAATCTTTATGCCTAACCTGAAGTGAAGAATTAAAAGTAGTATCCACTTATTGGATTTGTTAGAGTAAAATTAGATGAATCAAATAAAACTTGTAGACATCCCATCTGCCAGCTAAGTGAGTACTAAATAAATGTAAATCATCACCATCGTCATTGATAGTAATATTAAAAACAAGTTCTCTTCCACAAAGGGATGGGAAATGTGGGCATTATAGGCATTAACTGATTTATCGAGGCACTCAAAGAATGAGTGCTCCAAGTATACTCTTGTTGTATATGTATTTTCTGTATTGGCTAAAAGTAAGGTGTAGATTAATTTTTTTCAGCATAGCTAGTAACACGTGGTAAAGACATATAATGAAATAAGTAATAATCCTTGATACACATTTCACTTTTAACTTTAACTTCCCAGTAGTCATTCAATAGCATTGTCTATGCTCAAATATATATATATTTAATAGATAGTGTAATTCATTGCTGGGTTTTGTTGTTATTGTTAGGTATTTACTTGTAATGGGCTTTTACTACACAATATTTCTCTGCAGTGCTTTTTCTGTCTTTACACTACAGATATCCCTCCAGGTTTGATTTAGTTTCATTTTCTTTTTAAAAGATTGACTGTTGAATCCATTTGAATGCATTTGGTTGTTGGGTTGTGAATAAGAATCTGTCTTTATTTGTCATGTATACAGTAGAATTTTATCTTTCAGTTCTGTTTCAATTTTTTAAATATATTGAATCAAAATTATATTGTTTAATTATTTTAGTTTGACTATACCATTTACTGCAATTGTAAGTAATAGTCTCTATTTTAATGTAAATCATGTTTAATCTCACCAATTTATATTTACAGATTACCTTTAGGAGAACTTTTCCAAGTGAGCAAAAGAAAAAAAAAAAAGCTCCCATTCATATTACTATGGAAATTGTGATAACACTATAAATGAAATCGAGAATAGATATTCTTCCCATTGTATTATATTAGTATATGTGCATTCATCAGAACCCATTTCATATTCCTAAAATAAATGTTTTAATTTTTATTTATGTAATCACTTCGATGCTATCAAATACATACAACTTGCGGTGATAATTTTTCCTGATGTGAATGGTTGTTTTGCTTCCACTATTATAGATGATTGTTAGTGTTTATAAGAAAATTATACATTTTTATGTATTTTTTCAATCTGCCCACATCAATAAAATAAATAACTTATTGACTTACAGTTTTCCTATGTAGGTGGAAAAGAGAAACACAGCATATTTTTGGTAAATGTGCTTTTGTAGAAGTAGAATTTCATGGTGTAATAATATACATTGCTTATGTTTCTAGAGCACTTTTCAGAATATAAAGGTTTTTTCCATTTGTAGGTTCCCTTGATCTTCATGTAACCATATGATGAAAATATAATAATACATATTTTTGGTGTTTTACAAAGATAACATGGCATATTCCACTTAAAACATTGGACATGGGCCTTAAATATAAATAGTCATGTACAAATTTCATGTTTATCATTATTCTCGCTGTTTGTCTTAGTCCATTTTGTGTTGACATAAAAATACCTGAGACGAGGTAATTTATAAAGAAAGGCGGTTTATTTGGCTCCCAATTCTGGAGGCTGGGAAGTCCAAGAAGCATGGCACCAGCATCTCTTTGGATTCTGATTAGGACCTCTTGCTGCCTCACATGGCAGAGAAGCAGAGAAGTGGGTGCATGCAAAAAGAGCAAGTGCAAGAGGCAGCCTCACTTTATAACAACCCACTCTCTCAGGAACTAATATAGTACCATGAGAGGGAGAACTGACTCCTCTGTGATGGCATTAATCTTTTCATGAGGGATTTGCCTTTATAACCCAAACATGTAACACTACTCTCCACATCTCAACACTGCCACATTGAGGACCAAGTCTCATCGTGAGTTTCAATGGGAACAAGCTATATGGAAAACATAGCACTGTTACTAACATTAAGAACAGGTATTAACTTCTTACGATTGACTGGGAAAATGAGGGCCAATGCAGGTTAAGTGATGTCTTTTAAGAACCTATCCAAAATTAGTAGCCATAGTTTAAATTCCTTTAAATTAAATTTCTTAATCCTAATTGAAAATTAGAAAAATGTTACTACTATTAGCTTATTCCAAGAAAGAAAATAGTATGTAGAATAATCTCATTCTGACTCAGGTGGGGCAAAGGCAAATTATGTAATCTAATCATTCATACCCCTATAATATGCTGAAATAAGAATAAATAAACACTTTAAGGTAATATTGTCAAAATCATGGTATATTTCTCTATACATTCTTTTCAATGAACAAAGTTATATAAAGAAACATATGCAAAAATACAGGATGTTATTCTGATTTTTGTGAATATATGTGATTATATGGTACAGTTCATATGTGGTTTACTTTAATCCATCACTTATCAATACCTCTTACATAGCCTCCTAAATACACATTAGAACTTCAAGTTTTTGTGTTTTGATATTTTAAATTAAAATACTTTAAAAACTGCATAGAAAGTATTTACTTTAGAGTAGGAAGTTTATTTTTCTGTAAAACAATCCAATTTGTCCAGTACCATTGAACTCTTTTCTGTTGTGTTCTCTGTTGTTGAACTGATATCAAGTATTTTTAATTATTTTAAAAATTTTTTAAATTGATAAATGTATATATTTATGGGGTACAACATGATGTTTTGATGTATGTATACATTGTAGAATAATTAAATCAATCTAAATAACATTCATCATCTTACATACATATTTTTGTAGTGAGAATATTTGCAATTTACTCTGCTCGCAATTTTGAAATACACGATACATTATTATTGACTACAGTTGCCATGCCATGCAATAGATGTCAAAAAATATTCCTCCTGTATAACTGAAACTTATACCCTTTGACTAACATTTCTTCACACACCCCCACACACAGCTCAACCTCTGGTAGCCATCATTCTACTCTCCACTTTTATGAGTTTGACTTTTTAAAATTTCCCATGTAAGTGAGATAATACAGTGTTTGTCTTTTTGTGCCCAGCTTATTTCACTTATTAAAGTATAATGCAGATTCATCAATATTGTCACAAATGACAAAATTTCCTTCTTTTGTAAAGAATGAAAAGCAGTCCATTATGTATGTATACTACATTTTCTTTATCAGTTCATCTGTTGATGGACACAGGTGTTTGATGTTGGAATACATTCTTAAATAAATGTGGTTATGTTATACATCATTTTAATGCACATTTCTCGCTTTATGTTTTTTTGCTAATGAAATGTTCCTTGCTGTTTATTTTATATTTAGTTATGTTTTTATTTACATTTATAATAAATATATAAATATGTTATATCTATATAATTATTTATATTTTAGACTATGGGAATGATGTTAAACAGCAAGCAAATTCGAGCGATTTTCTTATTCGAGTTCATAATGGGGCATAAAGCAACAGAGACAATTTGCAACATCGACAGTGCATTTGACCCAGGAACTGCTAACGAACGTACAGGGCAGTGGCGGTTCCAGAAGTTTTGCAAAGGAGATGAGAGCCTTGAAGATGAAGAGCACAGTGGCCAGCCATCAGATATTGACAGCGACCAGTTGAGAACAATCATCAAAACTGATCCTCTTACAGCTACATGAGAAGTTGATGAAGAACTTAACATCGACCATCCTATGAGTGTTTGGCATCTGAAGCAAATTGGAAATGTGAAAAAGCTTAATAAATGGGTGCCTCAGGAGCTGACCAAAAATCAAAAAAATATGGTTTTGAAGTGTTGTCTTCTCTTCTTCTACATAACAACAGTGAACCATTTCTTGATTGTGTTGTGATGTGCAATGGAAAATGGATTTTATACGACAACCAGAGATGACCAGCTGAGTGGTTGGATTGAGAAGAAGCTCCAAAGCACTTCCCAAAGCCAAACTTGCACCAAAAAAAAGTCATGGTCACTGTTTGGTGGTCTGCTGCCGGTCTGATCCACTACAGCTTTCTGAATCCTGGTGAAACCATTACATCTGAGAAGTATGCTCAGCAAATTGATGAGATGCACAGAAAACGGCAACGCTTGCAGCCAGCATTGGTCAACAGAAAGGGCCCAGTTCTTCTCCACCACAACACCCAACTGCACGTCGGACAACCAACATTTCAAAAGTTGAACTAATTGGGCTACAAAATTCTGCCTCATCCACCATAGTCACCTGAGCTCTCGCCAACCAACTACCACTTCTTCAAGCATCTCAATACCTTGTTGCAGGGAAAAGGCTTTCACAACCAGCAGGATGCAGAAAATGCTTTCCAAGAGTTCATCAAATCCCGAAGCACAAATTTTTACACTACAGGAATAAACTTATTTCTTGTTGGCAAAAATGTATTGATTGTAATGGTTCCTATTTTGATTAATAAAGATATGTTCGAGCCTAGTTACAATGATTTAAAATTCATGGTCTAAAACCGCAATTACTTTTGCACCAGCCTAAACCTCCCAATGGCTCCACCTCTTGATACCATCACATTGGAGGTTATGATGTCAATATATGGACTGAGGAGTATACAAACATTCAGATAATAACAGATAAAACATAATAAAGAATTAAGCACATATACTTACAGGTTTTATTTTTATGTCATTCTTGTCTCTTCTTTTACCTGAACCACATAGTGAAAAATTATCATTCAATAAGTAGTTTTTGTTCTTAATAATATTTTGATGGACACCACATTATGTATATATATGTGCATATTTCCTTAATATAAAATTCAATTTTTAATCCTATATGGATTGCATTGGAGTATATCATTTCAAATGAGATTCTAACCTGACAGTTTCTCCCAAATATCTAATGAATAAACCAGAATTTTAGAAATCAATTTTATTTTATTCATGTCTGTCAATTTTTGAGCCCAGAACACAATGTTATAATTATCACAATTTAATCACACAGTTCAATTCCTTGTATAGTGAATAACCTTTTTTATAATTTCTTTTTTAAGTTTACTTTGATTACTCTCAAAAGTATATTATCACAAATGGAATTTTAACAATAATTTACCAATTTTTCAAAAATTTTAATGGGAATTTCAATCTGATTATCCATCAGATATATGTAAATTTTAAAACTTCAACATCGTTGTAATACCATGTTTTCATATTCTGAGGCAGGTGCAGGTCTCTATTCCTTAAGGTCTTCTGTTTACAATGAGAGCTTACAGAGTTTATGCACATATTTTAAAAAGAGAATCTAAAAATACTCATTCGACAGTATGTACCTTTTCAAACTTAAAAGTACCTAATGCATATCTATGTAGCTTAATTTATTTTAGGGTTTTACATTCCTACTTAATACTACATCATGGTTATCTCTCTAGTCAGTAGTATTCCGTTGTGTTATATCTTTAAATTCATTTTAGTGATGAAAAATGCATTAGTGTGCATTACATGAAATACATGTTTAGTTAATGATTTTCCTTAAAATAATGACTGTACCCAACACTATTAGATAGTTAATTATGTTTCAGAATTCTCCTTGCCAATTCTTGTATAATATTCACTGTTTTAATTAATGTAGGATCAGTATCTAGAGTGGTAAATATGCCCCATTATCTTACTTTTCTGATGTACTCATTGAGTTATCTTACCTGGATTATATCACCTAATCGTTACAGTTGACTTTTAAACGTATTTTTTAAATTCCTAATAAAATGACATTTTTATTTTTAATTTAACTCCTGTTAAAATCACATGTAACAATTTGATATTGACTTTTCCTAGCCTAGATAATGTGCATATCTTCTTGAGGACTGTTTTTCTTTTGAAAAAGTTTATTGTTTTCTTGTAGAGGATTTGAATAATTCCTAATAAGCATAATTCTAGATTTTCAAATTTCATTCTGTGCATTGCAAATTGTTACTAAATCTGCATATCTTTCCAAAAATTAATGGTTGTATAATATTGAAAAAGTATTGATTTTTCTAGGTTTATTTTCTGTCTTGCCCAACTCGTTTAAGACTGGTGTTTATTTTTGAGCAGCAGAAAAAGTTCATGGGCTATAATGCTTAATAATAACATTCATGTGTTTGCACTGCAAAATGAGAGTTAGTCCTCACCTCACATTGTCTTAACATATTGTCGTTAAAACCAAGCAGATAATAGCCTTGATTTACATCTAGGCTCAGCTCCCCATCCCTTATGCATACTGCCTGCTAGAACTGTACTGTGGGATCTGGGTCTTCAGTTAAACTGCTAAGGTGGGAATTTTTTGCTAGCTTCTCCAGATTTTCATAGTCATACATCTGAAACCAAAACTCATGAGAGATATTTAGGTGTCCAGCCACCCTGACCTCTTTGCTGTTCCTTGGACACCCCAGTAAAGTTTTCCTCAGGCCTTTGCAGTGACTGTTTCTTCTTCCTGAATAATCTTCCTCCCAGCTATCAGTTGGATCAACTCCTTAAACTCTTAAAAATCTTCGGTCCAATGTCACCTACTCAGTCAAGCCTACCCCAACCTCCCTATTTAATTCAGTATTCTGGTCCCTGACTTTATGCTCTCCCAAGCTCCCACCCTGCTTTACCCTTTTCTTTATTTTATTTCACATTCTAGAATGGTTTATCATTTACTCATTATGTTTTCTCTAGAGTGAACAATCATCCAGGTCTGCCTTGAAGTGAGGGGTTTCCCAGGTTGTGGGACATTTCAGTTTTAAAACCAGGAAAGTCCCGTGCAAACTGCAATGAGTTGTCCAACTTGTTTCTTTGTCTTTCACCTCCCAGGAAAATGAAACCTTCACAACTATAGAGATCCCTGTTTTCAGTGATTTATCCTACACATCAACAACAGTGCCTCACACATGAGCAGTTAATAAATTTTTGCGGAAGGAAGGAAGGAAGGAATAAAGAATAAGAATTACTCATAGTGCTTACATCTTGGTAGATAGACATGTAGGTCCTAAATGAGCCTGCTTTATGATATTTGGGGGCAAAAGAATCAAATTTACTAATAATATAATTACTTAGGATTCTAAGTCACTTTTTAGTTCACAAACATATTATTTCCCCCATAATCTGCCTCATTTAATCCTAATGGCAGTCCTGCAGCATAGAATGAATAATAATATCTATGGCATCAGATGTTCATGAGGGTAACAAAAGGTCATTCCCATAAAGGGATTTCCACACTCCATGATACTCGAGTAAACGTTCAGTGAATGTTTTTAACTTCATTATGATTGCCATCATTATTATTCCCTTTGTTATGACTGAGATAGCCATTGCTTTCTTTTTTAGAATGGGAAATTTGAATCTTAGAGAAGATTGGCGCCTTGTTTAAACTCACAAAGCAAGTGAGTGGCTGATGCTAACATTTTAAAAGATTTTCTTTCACAAGTTCAATACAAAGGCAGTTTTAGTGCAGCCAAGGAAAGATTTTTAAGATGCAACATGAAAAATAATTAACAACTGACTTCCACCCTACATTCCAAATCAATTTTATTCAACATGCTTATTGTAATCAGTATTAATAGTCTGATATATCTCCCTGCATCTATTTAGGCAGGTAACTTTTTCTTGTTAGTACAAAAATTGATATCATAGTTGATACGTTACTTTCAAGTTTTTTTTTGTTTCTTTTTTAATTGTTTTTTATTGCAGCATATTACAGGTGTACAAATATTTAGGGTACATATATTGCCTTTGCCCCACCCGAGTCAGAGCTTCAAGCATGTCCATCCCCCAGACAGTGCGCACCGCACCCATTAGGTGTGTATGTATCCATCCTCTCCTCCCCCCTCCCATCTTTTGTTTCTTAACAGTACAACAAAGCCATTCATGTAAGTTAACAGGGCTCTATTCTGTCATATTTTTAAATTCAGCTTTACAACCCATGAAATATGCATCTGAGTGCCTTGTATAAGCCTCAACTGAAAAAAGAAAAACAACAAGCAAAAATAAAAAGTGTGATTTTTCTCAATACCATGTTGACTTTCTGGCCAAAGATTAAACTAGAAATATAAACAGAAAAAAAAATGTAATTTTAACCCATTTTCCCAGCCTACCCACACTTCAGAAATGGTGCATTTGCCCAGCACCATTAATCTATGCTACACTTTTAATCAACGAACCATTTAATATCTACCTTCTATAATCTCACCTGTTGGGAACTTACAGCTACAATTTACACTTATGTTTCACATTTCTAATAACACCATATTTGGCTTTTAAGTTATTTGCTATAACATGGAAATATTTTTCGAGAAAATGAACATTTGATACTGACTCATCTGTCTCAGGACGTGTGTGCGTGTGTGTTTGAGAGAGAGAGAGAGAGAGAGAGAGAGATCTCCTCCAAAGCTGCCCTTTAAATTCCTTAGTCTAGTTTTTTTTTTTACATATATTTGGCCTGAACAAGGCTTCACAAGCGTATATCTGAGGGATTTTTTTTCTTGGTATTGTGAATTAGTTTTAAATTGGATTATCTTTCTAGAATGTTGGTATAAAATGAAAACAGTGATTTTTCTTTATTTCTTAGTACTCAAGTTACTAAAATATTTAACACAGCTCAAAATTTTGAGGGCTTGATTTTTATATGTCATTAAGGAACATAAAAGTTATTCATGTATTTGCCCTGCAAAATTAAAATTAAGTGTCATTTCACATTGTCTAAGTAGGCAAATCCTATACATTATGCACAAATGTCAGAGACTTCATAAATGGGATTTAGCAAATTTGTGAACCCTGTAAAATAAAAAAAAATATGTTGTATGTTCATAAATACATTTTTTCAGAATACATGGACCATAGACTTTATCAGATCCTTGGTACATCTATAAATCTAAAAAGGATATATATATATATGTTTTGTGTTTTAAATATATGCTTATTTTATCTTTTAAAGTATAGCCTTTTAACCTATTTATTACAACTTTTAAGGAAATCAAACTTGATAATTTTCTCCAGAATAGCTAATAATGCACATAACAGATCTTTAGGAATCAATTCTGTGTCATTGATAACTTCATTACCTCCTTCGAGTTATTCCTCAAGTATAACCATCCTAAGGGGCCTGTGAGCCTTCCTGCCCAACATCCACTCACAAATCCTGTTCTCTTTATTTTGATTTGAGTCTAGCTTTTCACATCATACTTACCTTCTAACCTAATTTATCTTTTACTTATTTGGATTTTTTTGTTTGTTAATTGTCTCTCTTCTCCACCCCCTCATAAGGTGCCTCCTCATAAGGTGGAGTATAAGGTCAAAGAGAAAGGTATTCTTTTCTGTTTGTTCACAAAT
The DNA here is from genome assembly GCA_963575035.1 of Avahi laniger. NCBI lineage: Eukaryota > Metazoa > Chordata > Mammalia > Primates > Indriidae > Avahi > Avahi laniger. Next base: position 26,076 of record CAUYSK010060297.1, read on the forward strand.
AATACCCTGTGTGCAAACTATATAGTACCTGGCACACAGTGGGTGTTCATTAAATAGTTGCTATAAAAATAAAGAACAGTCTAACAATATAGGCAAACTTAGCTAGTGATAAAGATTGTGCATAATACCCACATCTTGGTTAATGGGCACATGAATTCTAAATAAGATTGCTACACATTAATTTCTAAATTTTTCATAGGCATTGAATCAATTGTCACGATAATATAATTTTTATGCTTCTAGGTAGCTTTCTAATTTATGGAAGTATTTCTCTTAAATTGAGTAAGGATTCAATCCTAGCAACAATTTTATGAGATGAAATTAATGATCATGTCTGACTCATAGGTTTGTTATAATATGCACAAAAGTATTTCCACACTCCTTGACCTGGGAATGTTAATGATTTCATTATCTTATTACTGTTATCATTACTACCAGAGCAGTTATTCCTTCTTGATTCTAGATAGAAGTATGTGTTTGGAGAGAATTTTTATGTCTAAGCACACGAAGCAAGTGAGTGGCTCATGTTTTCTTTCATTTTTAAAAAAGTGAATATTCTCTGTCAATATTGTTAATATTAAAAGTAGTCCTTTCACAGTTTACCTAAGGAAGGAATTTAGAGATATATAATGACGAATTTAATAATCTACCCCAACAACTAATTTGTTCCACACTTTTTCCGTTATCTGTATTAAACTTGTGGTCCATCTTCCTCCATGAAAGAAAACAGAAAGTAACTCATATGCACACATAGAAAACTCTATAATGTTCCCTTGATTTTTATTGATTTTACAAGAATAGGATCATTTTATATAAATTATATTAGTATTATCCCACATATTTTTCTGAAAATTAGTTTTCTTCTTGGGTGTATTTTCTTGGATATCCCTTCAGGTCATCATATACTTTATTTTGTTATTGTTTTATGTTTTAAACTTCAACTCTCAAACTCAAATGGAATTCATTAGATAATAGAATTTAAAAAATCCAATATGACTGATGTCCTTATAAGAAGAGGAAAATTTTGATACAGACACAGATAGAGGGAAGATAGCTATGTGAAGATGGAAACAGAGGATGGAGTCCTGCCGCCACAATCCAAAGGATATCTGCACTGCCATAAGCAGGAGGGATAAGGAAGGATCTTCCTCTAGAGGCTTCTGAGAGAGCATGGCCCTGCTAAAACCTTCATTTCAGGTTTGTGGTATCCAGAACTGTGAAACAATAAATTTCTGTTTTTTTAAGCCACCCAAATCTGTTTGTGCTTTATAATGGCAACACTCTGAAACTGATACACTGGCCTTCCCTGTTTTTCTTAGGTTGTTAATTCTCACTAGTATGGTTTATTCTTGCAAGACAGAGTTTTAACAGCTATTTGTCCAATTACTAAAAACTTCCCATGGGAACTTTAATCTGATTACCTTATAAATATAAATGAAATTGAGAAAATTCAACACATTCACAGTATCAAGTTCATATTCAGGAACATGGATATACATTATTTAAACACTTCTTTTATATTATAAAATACAGCATTATGTTTACCTAATTATACGTACTGAAATTTTCTTGATAGATGTACTCTTAGTTGCTTACATTTCTTTCTTGTTGTATTTTTATTTCTTTTTTTCTACTTTGTACTTTTTAATTTCAGTAATGTAAAGAGTATATTGATATTTTTCAAGTTATACTTTTAGCCCATTATTATAAATATATATATTCTGTATTCTTAAGGTTTCTCATTTGACTATTTTACCTTATATGTAGATAATATCTTTTATAGTTTGGATATATTATATTATAACACCGAAGACAGGCACCACATCATGCAAAGCATGCCAAACAGCACAAGTCAGTCAGTAGCTTTTCCCTTGGGGCTCAAGATAATTGAGTTCCATTCGGAAATCTGAGTTCTCAGGAAATGTGATTGGAGAAACTTTAATACCAACTGTTCCAGAGCTCACCAGGAAAGCCCAAGTTACATGAAAGCCCAAGTCACTAGAAACTTTTGGTTTAAAGAAAGGTGATTTAGAAATTAAATTTCAGCCTAGCTACTAAGTAGACTTCCTCACTATCTATACAGCCTTGGATGTGTGGACATGCATACGTAAGTGTGAATATAGTCATATTCTAATTTTAAAATACAAAATAGAGTTTTTCATTGTGCATTGTTATATGAAAAAACATTGTGTGTTGTCATTCATTATATGTCTATACAAATATGTTAGCACCTTTGATCCTTCAAACAAACTTCTAAATGAGGAATAATGGGAGAATCTCTTCCATAGGAATGATGCGATGATTAAAAGACAAGTCTCACATAAGAGGACTGAGCACATTAGCTGACTGTCAGCTTTTAGTTAATCCTAGTTATATTGGTTTTATTATTATTACTACTACTACCATTTTTGAGAACCAATATTATTTATACTGCTTGGGAAAGAAAGGTAGGAAGAGTAAACTGACTTCATAGAATTTACTGATGACTTGAGTGACTCTTCCATGTTAAAATAAATGCGTATGTATAAATATATACTTACATAGTGTTTGGAATTGTATTTTACAAAACTGGATCTTATAATATACATTCTGAAATTTGCTTTGCTCACATAGAAATACATTATAGATATCTATAGCATACCCTGGTTTTTATTAATGTCTTCTGAGATCCAGCATTTTAAACCATAAGGGATGAATTAAGTGTATGTTATGAGTTCTGTATTTTTATGTTCTCCCTTTGCCTAATATCAGAATTGTCTATCATTATTGGTGCTATGAATTTGGTTCCTTAGATTATGGGAACTCACCAGAGAGCATTCCATGGTATATTAATTATTATAGTTTGAAAATACAATTTAGACACTACTCACAGTAGTTTTTCTTTTATTCCTTGAATACTTTCATCTCATTATTCTTTGAGATTACTATTAACATTACTTTTTTTGTTTATTTATTTTTTTAAATTCAGGATATTATGGGAATACAAACATTTTGGTTACATATAATCCCTTTGCCTCACCCAAGCCAGGGCTGCAAGCGTGCCCTTCCCCCATACAGCATGCTCTGCTTCCATTAGCTGTGGGTTTATTTCCTCTAACCACCCACCTGACCAGCACCCGGTGGGTATTACTACTATGTGAGCACCTTAGTGTTGACCAGTTAGTGCCAATTTGATGGCAAGTACATGTGGTGCATGTTTTTCCATCCTTGTGATACCTTATTTCAAAGGATGGGCTCAAGCTCTATCCAGGATAATATAAGAGGTGCTAGTTCACCATTGTTTTTTATAGTTGAGTAGTAGTCCATGATATACATATACCACATTTTATTAATCCACTCATGTATTGATGGGCACTTGGGTTCTTTCCACATCTTTGCAATTGTGAATTGTGCTGCTGTAAACATTCGAGTACAGATGTCTTTATTATAGAATGTCTTTTATTCCTTTGGGTAGATGCCTAGTAGTTGGATTGCTGGATCAAATGGTATTTCTATTTTTAGCTCTTTGAGGTATCTCCAAATTACTTTCCATAGGGGTTGTACTAATTTGCAGTCCCACCAACTGTGTAAGAGTGTTCCAATCTCTCCACATCCACTCCAGCATTTGTTGTTTTGGGACTTTTGATAAAGGTCATTCTCACTGGAGTTAGGTAATATCTCATTGTGGTTTTGATTTGCATTTTCCTAATGATTAGAGATGTTGAGCACTTTTATATATGTTTGTTGGCCATTATTCTGTCTTCTTTTGAGAATTCACTGGTCATGTCCTTTGCCTATTTATTGATGGGGTTCTTTGATTTTTTTCTTGGCTGTGCAGAAGCTTTTTAATTTGATCAGGTCCCATTTGTTTATTTTTGTTGCTGCTGTGATTGCTTTGGGGGTCTTCTTGTTGATTCTTTGCCTAGGCCGGTGTGAGTTGATTTTCGTAATGTGACTCCTGTGTTACAGACATGGAAACACCAGTCCACTCTAATGGATAACAGACGTAAACCTAAGGCGTGAAACCTTAAGATTCTTGTTATCAGCTCTTTATCAGATGTGTAGGTTCTGTAGGTTGTCTATTAACTCTAATCATAGTTGAAAGGTGGGAATCCAGTTTCAATCTTCTGCATGTGGATATCTAGTTTTCCCAGCACCATTTATTGAATAGAGATAGAGATTTTTTTCCCAAATGTATATTTTTGTCTGCTTTGTTGAAGATTAGATGACAATATGAGGATGGTTTTTCTTAGACTTGTGATACGATGTTGGAATTTTGATGGGGATTGCATAGAATCTGTAAATCACTTTGGGAAGTATAGAAATTTTAACAGTGTTGATTCTACTGATCCAAGAGCATTATATATTTCTATATTTGTATCATCAGTGATTTCTTTCCTCTGTTTTGTAATTCTCTTTGTATAGATATTTCACCTCCTTGGTTAAATATATTCCTAGGCATTTTATTTTCTTTGTAGCTATTGCGAATGGTGTTGAGTCTTTGATTTGATTCTCAGCTTGAGTGTTGTTGGTATATAGGAATGCTACTGATAGTGTACATTGATTTTGTAACCTGAGACAATATCTGTATCAATTCCAGGAGTCTTTTGGTGGAATCTTTGAGGTTTTCCACATACAAGATCATATTGTCAACAAAAATTAATAGCTTGACCTCCTCTTTCCTGATTTGGATAACCTTAATTTCTTTCTCTTGCCTGATTGCTTTGGCTAGGACTTCAAGACTATGTTGAATAGAAGTGGTGACAAAACAGAAGCTTTTCAAAAGAAGATAGAAAAATGGCCAATAAATGTGAAAAAACTGTTCAATGTCACTAATCATCAGGGAAATGCAAATTAGAACCACAATGAGATATCACCTTACTCTAGATAGAATGGCTTTTATTAAAAAGTCCCAAAACAATAAATGCTGGCATGGATACAGAGAGAAGGGAACATTTATATGCCATTGGCGGGGCTGCAAATTAGTATAACTCCTATGGAAACCAGTGTGGAGATTTCTCAAAGAACTTAAAGTAGACCTACCATTTGATCCAGCAATCCCACTATTGTGTATGCTCCCAAAGGAAAAGAAGACTTTTCATCAAAAAGACACATGTGCTCAAATGTTTATTGCAGAACAATTCACAATTGCAAAGATATGGAATCAACCCAAGTGCCCACCAATTCATGAGTGGATTAACAAAATGTGATATATTTATACTATGGAATACTACTCAGCCATGAAGAAGGATGAATTAAGTCCTTTCCAACAATCTGGGTGGAACTGGAGACCATTATCCTAAGTGGAGTATCTAAGGAATGAAAAAAAAACATGAAACATACTCACTACTAAATTGGAACTAACTAATGAGCACACATGTGTACAGAGGAAAGTAAAACTCAGTGGAAATCAAGCTGGGCGGGGGAGGAGGGGATGGGCAAAAAACGTACCTAATGCATACAGTGAACACTATCTGGGTGATAGGCATACTTATAATCTTGACCCAAGCATTACAAAAGTTGTCCGTGTAACCAAAAACATTTGTATCCCCACAATACTTTGAAATAAAAAAAGAAAAAGAATCTCAAAGTCCAGAAATTAAATACATTCGTTAATGTAGTATAAAAATCAGTGATCAGTAAATATACATACACAGTAAATGAGTATCTAGCTCCTTTTTATAATACAACACAGGACCACATGCACTGATTTTTACTTTGCAGCTCTGTTTCTCACCTAACAATTATGTGTCATGCTTCTAAGATGTTCCATTGATTCAGGTTCTATATTTGGACACACTTGCCAATGGGAAATGTACTTGGGTACACTGGGTAATGTAGATTTTCAATATTTTTTTCCCTCCAATATCAAGTTACTTTAACACCTTTTCGTCACATTTGTTTCAGAAATAACTCTCTCAATTCTGGTGCCCATGTATATTGTCTTAGTCATTGTGCCAGCAGAATACATTTAGTCTCTAGTACAGCAAGTATGTGTCATTCCTCTTTATTTTTAGAGTTTATTTTGAAAATCTCTGCTAATCAATAATTTTACAAATGTCATCACTTTCCCAAATTACACTAAATTGTTCATTGAGATTAAATTTCATTATGATAAAAAATGAATGGTAAGAATTTCACATCTGATCAAATTTGAGTCTTCCCATTCAGGATCAGATCATATGCTTACAACTTTTTATTCAATCTGGTTTTCTGTATGTAGGCCCATTTTAATTCTTCTAAAGTCTATTTCAATGTACTATATATTTTTTCCTGTTTGTTGCATATTCAGAATACAATTGCCATTTAGCCATTTTATTTCCTGTTGCTAGAGATTTTGTAATCCCCAATCTTGTCCATTTAGAGAATTCCCTTGGCTATGTTTGCTCATAGTATGTTCTCATATATATATATATATATATATATATGTATACACACACATATATATATTTAAAATTTGTGAATGACAAAAATCATGTAATATATGTCACTTGCTTTTTATTTTATTTTTAATTTTTAATTATTATGATTAAACAACAATTGTATATTGTTATAGGGTACATGTGATGTCTTCAAACAAGTATGCAGTGTGAATCAAATTAGGATAATTGGTGTATCCATCGCCTCAGATATTTATCATTTCTTCGTGTTCAGAACATTCCAATTCCACTCTTTTAGTATTTTAAAGTATACTCTAATTTATTATTGTTTATAGTTACTTTGTTGTGCTATCAAATACTGTTCATTCCATCTTTCTAATTATATTTTTGTACCCATTAACCATCCGCAATTTATTCTCCCCCCTTCCCCCCGTTACCATCCTAGGCTCTGGTAACCATTACTCTACTCTTTGTCCGCATGACATCAATTGTTTCTAATATTTAACTCCCACATATGAGTGAGAACATATGAGATTTGTCTTTCTGTGTTTGGCTTATGTCACTTAACATAATGTTGTCCAGTTCCATCCATGTAGTTGCAAATGGCAGGATTTCATTCTTTTGTGTGGTTACATAACATTCCATTGTGCGTATATACCACAAATTCTTTGTCCGTTGATCCACTGATGTACACTTAGGTTGATTCCAAATCTTGGCTATTGTGAATAGTGCTGCAATAAACAGGGGAGTGCAGATAACTTTTCAATATACTGAATTCCCTTCTTTTGGATATATATCCAGCAGTGGGATTGCTGGGTCATATGGTAGTTCTTATTTTTAGATTTTTGAGGAATCTCCACACTGTTCTCCATAGGGATTGGATAAATTTATATTCCCACCAACTTTGTATAAATGTTTTCCTTTCTCCACATCCTCATCATCATACATTATTGCTTGATTTATTGATAAAAGCCGTTTTAACTGGGGTGTTAAGATACCTCATTGTAGTTTTGATTTCTATTTCTTAGATGACTAATGATGTTGAGAAATTTTCATATACCTGTGGACCGTTAGTATTAGGATGGTGCAAAAGTAATTACAGCTTCAACATTGTTGAAATTTACCATTCGGTGTTAGAATGAATTCTTAAATAAATGTGGTTATGTTATACATCATTTTAATGCACATTTCTCACTTTATGTTTTTTTTTGCTAATGACTTATTACTTCCTATTTATTTTATATTCATTATAGACTATGGAAATGATGTTAGAGAAAAAGAAAATTCAAGTGATTTTTTTTATTTCAGCATATGATGGGGGTACAAATGTTTAGGTTACATATATTGCCTTTGCCCCACTTGAGTCAGAGCTTCAAAAATGTCCATCCCCCAGACAGTGCACACTGCACCCATTAGGTGTGAATATACCCATCCCCTCCTCCCCCCGCCACCTGCCTGACACCCGATGAATGTTACTATTATATATGCACATAAGTGTTGATCAGTTAATACCAATTTGATGGTGAGTACATGTGGTGCTTGTTTTTCCATTCTTGCAATACTTCACGTAGGAGAACGGGTTCCAGCTCTATGCAGGATAATATGAGGTGCTATATCACCATTGTTTTTTTTTTTTTTTGGCTGAGTAGAACTCTGTGGTACACATATACTATATTTTATTAATCCACTAGTGTATTGATGGGCACTTGAGTGGTTTCCACATCTTTTCCATTGTGAATTATGCTGCTATAAACATTCTAGTGCAGATGTCTTTTTTATAGAATGTCTTCTTTCCTTTTGGGTAGACACCCAGTAATGGATTGCTGGATCAAATGGTAGTTCTACTCGTAGCTCTTTGAGGTATCTCCATATTAATTTCCACAGTGATTGTACTAGTTTTCAGTCCCACCAGAAATTTTCTTATTCAAGTTCAAAATTGATTGTAAAGCAGAAGAAACAACTCACAACATCAACAACACATTTGGCCAAAGAACTGCTAATGAACATATAGTGCAATGATGGTTCAAAAGTTTTGCAAAGGAGACAAGGACCTTGAAGATGAGGAGTGCAGTGGCTGGCCATTGGAAGTTGACAATAATCAACTGAGAGCAAACATCAAAGCTCATCCTCTTACAACTACACGACTAGTTGGCAAAGAACTCAACATCAAGCACTCTATGGCCATTCAGCATTTGAAGTAAATTGGAAAGGTGAAAAAACTAGGTAAGTGTATGAGGCAAAGACATAAAATGTAACCAAAATGTTTGTACCCTCATAATATCCTTAAAAAAAAAAAGAGTGTGTGTCTCATGAGCTGACCAAAAATCAAAAAAACATCATTTTTAAATGTCTTATTTTACACAACAATAAACTATTTCTTGATCAGATTGTGACATGCAATGAAAAGTGGATTTTATACAACTAACATTTACTAGCTGAGTGGTTGGATTAAGAAGAAGCTCCAAAGCACTTCCCAAAGCCAAACTTGCACCAAAAAAAGGTCATGGTCACTGTTTGGTGGTCTCCTGATGCTCTGATCCACTACAGCTTTCTGAATCCTGGTGATATCATTACATCCGAGAAGTATGCTCAACAAATTGGTGAGATGCACTGAAAACTGCGACGCTTGCAGCCAACATCTGTCAACAGAAAGGGCCCAATTCTTTTCCAAGACAACGTCTGACCACACGTGGCACAATCAACACTTCAAAAGTTGAACGAATTAGGCTGTGAAGTTTTGCCTAATTCGCCATAGTCACTTGACCTCTCACCAACCCACTACCACTTCTTCAAGCACCCTGACAACTAACTTTTTGCAGGAAAAAGCCTTCCACAACCAGCAGGATACAGAAAATGCTTTCCAAGGTTCATCAAATAGATTTTTATGCTACAGGAATAAACAAATTTATTTCTCATTGGCAAAAACGTGTTGATTGTAATGGTTCCTATTTTGATTAATAATGATGTATTTGAGCCTAGTTATAAGGACTTAAAATTCATGGCCTGATACTGCAATTACTTTCGCACCAAGCTATGTCTTCTTTTGAGAAATGTTATTCATATCCTTTGCAAATTTTTAAATAGGATTATTTTACTTTTTCTTATTGACTCATTGGAGCACCTTATATATTCTACTTATTAATCCCTTGTCAGGTGGGTAGTTTAAAAATATTTTCTCCCATTCAGTGGGTTGTCTGTAGTTTTTGTTGATTGTTTCCTTTGTTTAGCAGAAGCTTTTTAGCTTGGTGTGATCTTATTTCTCTAATTTTGCCTTGGTTGCTGTGCTTTGGGGGTATGACTCAAGAATTGCTTGCCCAAACCAGTGTCCTGAAACATTTCCCCAATGTTTTCTTTGAGTAGTTTCATAGTTTCAGGTCTTAGATTTAAGTCTGTGATCCACTTTGATTTGATTTTTGTATAATGTGAGAGATAAGGATGTGTTAAATAGTTTCATTTTTCTGCATATGGATATCCAGTTGACCCAGCAACATTTATCGAACAGACTATCATTTCCCCACTGTATGTTCCTGACAACTTTGTTGAAGAAAAGTTCACTATAGATGTGCGGGTTTATTTGTAGGTACTCTATTCTATTCCATTGGTCTATGTCTGTTTTCATGTTAGTACCATGCTGTTTTGGTTATTACAACTCTGTAGTATAATTTGAAGGCATGTAATGTGATTCCTCCATTTTTATGCTTTTTAGTCAGGATAGCTTTAGCTATTCTAGGTCTTTTGTGGTCCCATATAAATTTTAGGAATACTTTTCTATTTCTGTGAAGAATGTCATCGGTATTTTGATGGAGATTGCATTCAATCTGTGGATTGCTTTGGGGAGTGTGGACAGCTTAGCCCTATTGATTCCTCTAAACCATGATCTATGTTGACTTTGTATCCTGAAACTTACTGAATTTGTTTATCAGTTCTAATAGTTTTGTGTGTGTGTGTGTGTGTGTGTGTGTGTGTGTGTGTGTGTGGAGTCTTTAGGTTTCTCTAGGTATGCAATCATATTGTCTACAAACAAGATTAATTTAGTTTCTTCCTTTCCAATTTGGATGTCCTTTATTTCTTTCTCTTGCCTAAGTACTCTTGCCAGGACTCTCAGTACTGTTTTGAATAATGGTGGTGAAAGTGTGCATCCTTGTCTTTTTCCACACCTTAAAAGGCTTTCACTTTTTCCCTATTCATTATGATACCAGCTGTGGGTCTGTCTTATATGGCTTTTGTCATGTTGAGGTAAGTTACATCCATGCCCAGTTTTTTGAGAGTTTTTATCATGAAGTGATGTTGAATTTTATTGAATGGGCTTTTTTCTTATTAGTTCAAATGATCATAGTTTTTGTGCTTTGCTCTGTTGATATGAAGTATCACATTGATTGATTTGTGTATGTATGTTGAGACATCTTTGCATCCCTGGAATGAATCCCACTTGATAATGATGAAAAATATTTTTACTGTGTTTTTGAATTCATTTTGCTAGTATTTTGTTGAGGATTTTTGCATCTGTGATCATCAGAGATATTGAGCTATACTTTTCTACTGTTGTGTCTTTGTCTGGTTTTGTTATCAGGGTGACATAGTCCTTGTAGAATGAGTTTGGGAGTATTGCTTCCTCTTTGAATTTTTGGATCAGTTTAAGGAAGATTGGTATTAGATTTTCTTTGAATGCTTGGTAGAATTTAGCAATGTAGCCATTGAGCTCTGGGATTTTCTTTGATGGATGACTTTTCATTATAGCTTCTATCTTATTATTTGTTATTGAATTATTCAGTTTTTGGATTTCTTCCTGGATCAAACTTGGTAGCTTGTCTGTGTCTATGAAGTTATCCATTTCTTCTAGGTTTCCCAATTTATTGGCATATAGTTGTTCATAGTAGTCTGTAATGATCCTTTGGATTTCTGCAGTATCAGTTGTAATGTCTACTTTTTCATCTCTGACTTTATTTATTTGGATCTTCTCTATCTTTTTCTTAGTCTGTCTAAGAGTGTGTCAACATTGTTTATCTTTTCAAAAAACCAACTTGTCATTTCATTGATCTTTTTGATTATTTTTTTGGTTTCAATTTTATTTATTTGTGCTCTGATATTTATTATTTTTTATTTCAGTATAATACAGGGGACAAATGCTTAGATTACATATGTTGCCTTTGCCCCACCCAAGGCAGACCTTCAAGCATGTCTATTCCCCAGATGGTGTGCACCACACCCATTAGGTGTGAATATACACGTCCCCTCCTCCCCCCACCTGCTTGACACCAGATGAACGTTACTATTATATGTACACATAAGTGTTGATCGGTTAATACCAATTTGATGGTGAGTACATGTGGTGCTTGTTTTTCCATTCTTGAGATACTTCACTTAGTAGATTGGGCTCCGGGATAATACAAGAGGTGCTACATTACCACTGATTTTTGTGGCTGAGAAGAACTCCATGGTATACATATACCACATTTTATTAATCCACTCATGTATTGATGGGCACTTGAGATGATTCTGCATCTTTGCAACTGTGAATTGTGCTGCTATAAATACTCTAGTGCAGATATCTTTTTATAGAATGTCTTTTTTTTTCTGTGGGTAGATGCCCAGTAATGGGATTGCTGGATCAAATGGTAGTTCTACTTGTAGCTCTTTGAGGTATTTCCATATCACTTTCCATGCAGGTTGTACCAGTGTGGAGTCCCACCAGCAGTGTATGAGTATTTCTATATCTCCACATCCACACCAACATTTATTGTTTTGGGACTTTTTGATAAAAGCCATTCTCACTGCAACTAAGTGATATGTCATTGTGGTTTTGATTTGTATTTCCCTGATGATTAGAGATGTGAAGCATTTTTGATACATTTTTTGGCAATTAGTCTATCGTCTTTTGAAAAGTTTCTGTTCATGTCCTTTGTCCACTTTTTGATAGGATTGTTTGATATGTGCCTGCTGATTTTCCTGAGTTATATAGGTTCTAGTTATCAGCCCTTTATCCAATGTGAAGCATGTAAATATTTTATCCCATTCTGTACGTTGTCTTTTTGCTCTTGTGATATTTTCCTTGGCTGTGAAGAAGCTTTTTAATTTGCTCAGGCAACATTTATTTATTTTTATTGTTGCTATGAATGCCTTTGGGGTCTTCTTCATAAATTCTTTCCCTATGCCAATTTCTATAAGATTTTTTCCAAAATTTTCTTCTATAATTCTTATAGTTTCACGCCTTAGGTTTAATTTTGTTATACAACGTGAGTTGATTTTTGTGAGAGGTGAAAGGTGCGGATCCTGTTTCAGTCTTCTACATGTGGCTATCCAATTTTCCCAGAACCATTTATTGAATAAGGATTCTTTTCCCCAGTGTATGTTTTTGTCTATTTTGTCAAAGATTAGATGATTATATGAAGATAGTTTTATATCTGGATTCTCAATTCGGTTCCATTGGTCTGTGTCTCTGTTCTTGTGTTAGTACCATGCTATTTTAGTTATTGTCACTTTGCAGTTAGCTTACAGTCTGGTAAATTGATGCCTCCCAATTTATTCTTTTTGCATAAGATTGCTTTGGCTATGTGGGGTCTTCTCTGGTTCCATATGAAGCACAAAATTATTTTTTCTAGATCTGTGAAAAATGATGCTGATATTTTAATAGAGATTGCATTGAATCTGTAGATCGCTTTGGGTAGTATAGATATTTTAACAACGTTGATGCTGCCAACCCATGAGCATGGTATGGTTTTCCACCTGTTTATGTCCTCTGCTATTTCTTTCCTCAGCATGTAGTAGTTCTCCCTGTAGAGGTCTTTTACCTCCTTACTTAAATATATTCCTAGGCATTTTATTTTCTTTGTTTCTATTGTGAAAGGTATTGAGCCTTTGATTTGGTTCTCAGTTTGACTTCTATTAGCATATAGGAATGTTACTGATTGCTGTACATTGATTTTGTAACCTGAGATTTTGAAAAATTTGTTTATCATTTCCAGTAATCTCATGGCAGAATCTTCAGGGTTTTCTAGATATAGGATCATATAGTCAGTAAAGTATGATAGATTGACCTCTTCTGCTCCCATTTGGATGTCCCTGATTTCTTTCTCTTCTCTGATTGCTCTGGCTAAGACATCCAGCACTATGTTGAATAGAAGTGGTGATAGAGGTCAATCTTGTCTTGTTCCAGTTCTAAGCGAGAATGCCTTTAATTTTTCCCTCTTCATTATGATGTTGGCTGTGGGTTTGACATAATGTGACCTTTATCATTTTTAGGTAAGTCCCGTCTATGCCAATTTTGTTAAGATTTCTTATCATAAAAGGGTGCTGTGTTTTGTCAAATGATTTTTTTGTGTCTATTGAGAGGATCATATGATCTTTGTTTTTGTTTCTATTTATGTGGTAAATTACATTAATTCATTTGCATATGTTTAACCATCTCTGCATCTCTGGGATGAGGCCCACTTGATCGTGATACATTATTTTTTTGATAAGCACCTAAATTCAGTTTGCTAGGGTATTGTTGAGAATTTTTGCATCTATATTCATAAGAGACCTTTGTCTGTAGTATTCTTTTTTTATTGCATTCTTTTCTCGTTTTGGTATAACGGCAATGTTGCCTTCATAAAACATGTTGAGGAGAACTCTTTCCTTCTTGACATTGTGAAATAATTTTTCCAGGATAGGCACCAATTCTTCTTTGTAGGTCTCATAAAATTCTGGTGTGAAACATCTGATCCAGGACATTTTTTTTTAGGAAGGTTTTTTTAATTGCTGCTTCGATTTTGATACTTGATTTTTAGTCTGTTCAGGAATTCTATTTCTTCCTGATTGAGCCTAGGGAGACTGTGTGTTTCTAAGAATTTGTCTATTTCCTCCATATTTTCAAGTATGCGTACATAGAGATTTTTATAGTATTCATAGATGATATTTTTTATTTCTGTGATATCAGTTAAATTTCTGCTTTTTCATTCCTAATGCAGCTTATTAGAGTCCTTTCTCTTCTGGTTCTCATTAATCTAGCAAGAGACGTGTCAATTTTTTATTTTTTTTCAAAGAACCAACTTTTTGTTTTATTAATCTTCCACATAGTTTTTTTGTTATCAATTTCATTAGGTCTGCTCTGATCTTTGTTTTTTCTTTTCTTCTGCTGGGGTTGGTTTGCTCATTCTTTTCCAGTTATTTGAGAGGATTCATTAGATTGTTGATTTGTGATCTTTCTGTCTTTTGGATGTAGGCATTTATGGATATAAATTTTCTCCTCAGGATTGCTTTAGCTGTGTCTCACAGATTTTGATAACTTCTGTCTCCTTTATCATTTAGTTCAAAGAATCTCTTGATTTCCATCTTAATTTTCTCCTTAATGCAATAATCATTCAAGAGAAGGATTGTTAATTTCCATGAGTTTGTATAGAGATGAGAGGTTCTCTTGGAGTTGATTCTAATTTTATTCTGCTGTGGTCTAAGAAGATGCTGATATAATTTCTATTTTTTTTAAATTTGTGAGACATGCTTTGTGGCTAGGATATGCTCAGTCTTAGAGAATGTCTCATGAGCTGATGAGAAAAATGTATATTCAGTGGTTGGGGGGTAGAATGTTCTGTAAATGTCAGTCAGGCCCATTTGTTCTAGAGTTCTGTTTCAGTCCATTGTTTCTTTGTTTATTTTCTGTTTGAAGGACGTGTCCTGTTCTGTCAGAGTCCCTGATTATTACAGTATTGCTGTTTTTCATTTTGTTTAGATCAATTAGGAATTGCTTTATAAATCTGGGTGCACCTGAGGGTTGGATAAAGTATTTTATCATATAATGGAGGAAAACTTCCCTGTCCTTACTAAAAATATAGATATCTAGGTACAAGAAGCTCAAAGGACTCCTGGGTGTTTCATTGAAACAGGAAGACACCACGATGTAGTCATCAGACTGGCCAAAATAAACAGGAAGGAGGCCCTCTTATGAGCTGTAAGTTGAAAGAAGCAGGTAACCTACAAATGTAAACCCATCAGACTAACTGCAGACTTCTCAACTGAGACCTTACAAGCCAGAAGAGACTGGGCCCCTATTCTCGCTCTTCTCAAATAGAATAATGCCTAGCCTAGAATCTTGTACCCTGCAAAACTAAGTTTCTTATATGAAGGAGAAATAAAGACCTTGTCAGAGAAGCAAACAGTAAGGGAATTCATCACGACAAGACCTGCCCTCCAGGAAGTTCTCAGAACAATATACACACGGATCAGCGCTATAAACACTCACCAGTGTAAAATCATCTAAAAGCTAAAGGTCAAAGACTAGATACCACAATGGCTGAAGAGAGAAAACAAAGCAACAAAAGTTCAGCTCAACGGGATGAACAGAAATATGCCCCACTTATTAATTCTTTCAATAAATGTTAGTGGCTTAAACTACCCACTAAAGAGGCATCGCCTGTCCAAATGGATAAATATATACAAGCAAGTATCTGCTGTCTTCTTAAAACACATCTAACCCACAAGGATGCATTCAGACTCAAGGTGAAGAGATATAAAACAATATTTCATGTAAATGGAAGCCAAAAGAAAGCTGGCATAGCAGTTCTGACTTCACATAACTTATTCTTCAAATCAGCAAAAGTAATGAAAGACAAAGATGGTCACTATGTAATGGTGAAGGGTACATTCAATAGGAAGACATAACAATTGTGATATTTATTATTTATATTCTTCTACTAATTTTGGGTTTGGTTTGCTTTTGTTTTTCTAGTTCTAGTTCTCCTAATGTTGTTTATTTGAAACATTCCACTTTTTTTGATATAGGCACTTATTGCTATAAACTTTCTTCTTATTATTCTTTTTGCTGTACCCCATAAGTTTGATATGTTGTGTTTTCATTTTCATTTATTTTGAGAATTTTTTAAATTTCCTTCTTAATTTCTTCATTGACCCATGGGTCATTCAGGAACATATTGTTTACTTTCCATGTGTTTGTACATTTTCCAGTGTTCCTCTTGTTATTAATTTCTAGTTTTCTTCCATTGTGGTCAAAGAAAATACTTAATATGATTTCAATTTTTTAAAAATTTTTTAAGATTTGTTTTGTGGCCTAACATATGATCTATCCTTGATAATGATCCCTGAGCAGAGGAGAAGAACATGTATTTTGCACCTGTTGGGTGAAATGTTCTGTATATATCTGTTAGGTCCATTTGTTCTATAGTGCAGATTAAGTCCAATGTTTTTTGGTTGATTTTCTGTCTAGATGATCTGTTCAATGCTGAACGTGAAGTGTTGAGATCTCCAACAGTTATTGTATCAAGGTCTCTCTCTCTCTCTTTAGCTCTGGTAATATTTGTCTTATATAACTGGGTGCTTCAATGTTGGATGCATATTTATTTAGAATTGTTATATCTTCTTGCTGAATTGGCTCCTTTATCATTATATAATGACTTTCTTTGTCTCTTTTTATAGTTTTTGTCTTGAAATATATTTTATCTGCTAGCAGTAGAGCTATTGCTGTTCTTTTTTTTTTTTGTTTCCATTTGTATGAAATATTTTTTCCATCCCTTTATCTCAGCCTATGTGTGCTTTGTAGGTGAAATGGATTTCTTGCAGACAGTCTATAGTTGGCTCTTGTTTTTTTATCCATTCAGTCACTCTACATCTTTTTTTTTTGACAACAGAGTCTCACTCTGTCAGCCCGCTAGAGTGCAGTGGTGTTGTCATAGCTCATTGCAACCTCAAACTACTGGGCTCAGGTGATCTTCCTGACTCAGCATCCTGAGTAGCTGGGACTAAAGGCATGCACCACCACACCTGCCTAATTTTTCTCTTTTTTGGTAGAGGCAGAGTGTCTCACTTTTGCTCAGGCTGGTCTCAAACTCTTGACTTCAAGCCATCGTCCCACCTTGGCTGTCCAAAGTTCTAGGATTACAGATGTGAGCCACAGTGTCTGGCTGCCACTCTATATCTTTTGATTGGAGAGTTTAATCCATTCACATTTGATGTTATTATTGATAGGTAAGGAGTTACTACCGCCATGTTTTTATTTGATTTCTGGTTGATCTGTGGTCCTTTCTTTCTTTCTTAGTCCTTTCCTGTCTTCCTTTAACAAAGGAATTGATTTTCTCTAGTAGTATGTTTAGTTTCATACTTTTTATTTTTTGTGTATCTGTTGTAGGTTTTTTGATTTGAGTTTAACATGAAAATTGCAAATAATATTTTATAACCTATTATTTTAGACATATGACTACTCTTCTTACAAACAAACAGGCAAATAGAAATCTAACGGAAATTCTCCCCTTTAACTCTGTCTTCTCTCTCCTCTTTTAACTTTTTGTTGTTTCTCTTCATATCGTTTTATACTATCTATCTCTCAAAACGTTGTTTTGTTATTTTTGATATGTTTGTCTTTTAGTCATCCTAGTCAAGATATAAATGGTTTATACAACACAATTATAGTCAAAGAGTATTCTGTATTTGTATACTTACTGTTACCAGTGAGTTTTGTAGCTTCAGATGATTTCTTATTATTAATTAATATCCTTTTCTTTCAGATTAAAAAACTCCTTTTAGCATTTCTTGTAGGACAGGACTGGTGTAGAGGAAATTCCTAAGATTCTGTTTGTCTGGGAAGATCTTTGTTTCTCCTTCATGTTTGAAGGATATTTTTGCAGGATATAATATGGTAGTGTTAAGGTTTTATTCCTTCAGCTCTTCAAATATATCATGCTACTCTCTCCTGGCCTGTAAGGTTTCTACTGATAAGTCTGCTGCCAGACATATTGCAGCTCCTTTGTATGTTATTTTTTTCTTCTTTCTTGCTTCTCTTAGGACCTTTTCTTTATCTGTGACCTTTGGGAGCTTGATTATTAAATGATTTGAGTTAGGCTTGTTTGGTGTTCTATGACCTTCTTGTACCTAAATATTGATATCTTTATCTAGGTTTGGGAAGTTCTCTGTTATTTCTTTGAATAAACTTTCTACCCCAAACTCTTTTTCTAACCCCTCTTTAAGGCCAATAACTCTTAGATTTGCCCTTTTGAGGCTATTTCCTAGATCTTGTATGCTAATTTCATTTTTTTAAATTTCAAAATATTAAGTGAGTACAAATATTTTTGTTTACATGGGTACCTTATATCTGCAGTCCCCAACCTTTTTGGCACCAGGGACCAGCTTCATGGAAGACAATTTTTCCATGGACCAACATGGGGCAGGGAGGCAGAGCTCAGGTGATGTAAGTGTTGGGGAGTAGCTGTAAATACAGATGAAGCCTTCACTCACTCACCTGCCATTTACCTCCTGTTGTGCGGCCCCCAATTCCTAAGTCTCATGGAAGACAATTTTTACATGGACAGGGTGGGGTGGGGCAGAGCTCTGCAGCCTGGTCCCTAAACAGGACACAGACCCATACAGGTCTATGGCCTGAGGGTTGGGGACCACAGCCTTATATAATGGTTATATCTGGGCTTTTGTTGTGACTGTCACCAGAATAGTGCTCATTGTACCCCATAGGTAACTTTTTCTCCCTCACTTTCCTCCCATGCTCCTCCCTTGTTTGTTTTCAATGTCCTTAATATTTTTTGTGCCTGTGCATACACATTGTTTATCTCCCACTTATTAGTCCTAAGTGAAGCTTCATTTTTTCTATTTTTTTTTCTTTTTTCTCTTCTGACTATGTATTTTCAAATAGCTTATCTTCAAGCTCACTAATTCATTCTTTTGCTTGGTCAGTTCTGCTGTTGAGAGACTGTGATGCATTTCTCATTTTGTTAATTGAATTCTTAAGCTCCAGAATTTCTGCTTTTTTATTACTTCAATCTTTTCATTAAATTTCTCTAATAGGTTTCTTTTTTTATTTTTTTATTGTTTTTCTGTATGTATATTATTATTATTTTTTTTATTTCAGCATATTATGGGGGTACAGATGTTTAGGTTATGTATGTTGCCTTTGACCCCCCCCCAAGTCTGAGTTTCAAGTATGTCCATCCTTTGGGTGGTGCGCATTGCACTCTTTGTGTATGCATATACCCTCCCCCCTGCCTGACATCCAATAGATGTTATTCTTATATGTGCACTTATGTGTTGATCAGTTAATACCTGAATTCCTTCTCTGTGTTGTCTTGAAGCTCATTGAGGTTCTTCAGGACAGCTATTTCCAAGTCTTTGTCTAAAGGTCACATATCTCCATCACTCAAGGACCGATCATCAGTACCTCATTTAGTTCATTTGGTGAGATCATGTTTTCCTGGATGTTCTTGATGCCTGTGGATGTTCATTGATGTTTGGGCATTGAAGAGTTAGGTTATTTATTTTAATTTTTGCAGTCTGGCCTTGTTTGAACCCATTCTTCTTGAGAAAACATTGCAGATATTCAAAGGGAATTGAGTGTTATAGTCTCTTTGGTCACTGCAGTTGTATCATCACTGGGGATGCCCCATGCCCAGTAATACTATGACTCTTGCAGACATCTGATAGTACCTACAACCTTGGTGGATATGGGTAAAATATGGGAGAATTTCTTGTTTTACCAGGCAAAGTCTCTCACTCTCTTCCCTCACTCTCTGTGCTAGGCTGCTGGAGTTGGGAGAGGAGAGACATGGGCACTCTTGCATGGCCACCAGAGCCAGTTCACACCTGAAGCCAGCCCAGTCTCATCCAAAGCCTGTGGTGACTGTTGCCTGGCTACCCCTGATGTTTATTCAAAGGCCAAGGGCTCTTTAGTCAGCAGGTGGTGAATCCTGCCAGGATTCATTTTTTCCCTTCAGGACAGCCTGTTTCTTTCTAGCCCAAGGTGGGTCCAGAAATGCCATCCAAAAGCTAGTGCCTGGACTTGGGGACTTTGGGAGTCTGCTTGCTACTTAATTTTACTGTGGCTGAGCTGGTACCCAAGTTGCAAAATAAAATCCAGTGAACTCTTCCTTTTCCTTTACCCAAGTGGAAGGAGTCTCTCTCTCTCTGCCTCTCTGCCACACTGTGTGTAGTTGGGGGGGGAGGGGTAACACAGGCACTGGCTTGGCTGAACCTACCGGTGTCTCACTGGGTCACATGCACCCCAACTCCACTGGTTCCGAGCCAGCACAGCTGCAGGAATTGCCTGAGGACTTCAGCCTTTGTTGCCTGACTGCCCTATGAATTTAGTCTAGGCCCCACGCTCCTTTTTGTCAGCTGGTGGTGGAGCTAGGCAGAATTCTGGTTTCAGGGCAGAGGATTTCCCTCTGGCCAGGCTGGTCTAAATGCTCCCTCTGTGAGAACCAGCATAATTCTGCCCTGTGCTGTGTTCCCCTGTGCCAGGGCAGCCCTGATTTCCAATGCAAAGTCCCACAGTCACTTCACTCGTCCTCCCCTGGGCACATAGATTCCCTCTCCACTTACCTTGCTGACACAGCACTGCTGGGGAATGGGGGAGGGGTGGCGTAGGCCATGCAAGATTGTCTTTTCTGCCATCTTCAGTGCCTCTTTCCTTGATACAATGTTAAAACAAGGTAGTATGATCACTCACCTGATTTTCGGTTCTTCTGGAGGTGCTTGCTTGCTTGAATAGTTGTTGAATTTGATGTTTGTGTGGAGGGATGATTGCTGGAGGTTTTTATTTGGCCATCTTGCTCTGCTCCCTCCCATGAAAATTAAATATTACTTGCTTTTTAAAATTAATTATTCATCATGAAAACAAGCTATTATTTATTAGGTCTCTCTTCTGTCTGTCCACTTAACTAAATATCTTACAATTATCATCTTACAATTATCATCTTTCTTGAATTATCTAGGTTAGTAAAAGCAATGATAGAGTTCATGCATTGTAGAATTAAAACTGAGCCCCATTATGTATCATCATCATCATAATCATTGTTTGCTATAAAAAGCATACCCACCAAATCATACTATCTCTTGCTTTTGGCTTGATTTTCTCTGCCCAATTCCCTACTCCCACTTTCTGTCTATATGACTTTAGCTGTGGAATTTGAGCCATCAGGTTCATCATTTGGAGAGATTTTGCTGCCAGCTTCTACAGGGATGCCCATGCTTCCTTTTGAAACCCAAACTCACTAGAGGCCTTTTAGTATCAAGAATAGCAATTTAACAATAGGGATTAAAGTAAACTGATTAGAATGGTTAGTCAAACTCATATCCTGCTAGGTAAGAGTATAGGTTAGTATAGGAAAGCAAAATGTTATCTGAAAGTTTGTTCTGTTGGAAAATAAATTGAATATTGCATAAAGATAGCTGCATATGTTTCTATGTTGATTTTCAATTTAAAAATAAGTGAAACAGGAATAATGCTAATATTTCTGTCTTAGGTCTCTAAGGATAAATTGAGATAATTCACTTAGAAATACTTAGAACTCTACCTGAGAGGTGTTTCATAAATATAAAAAAGTATAAACATTACTATTACTAGTAAGCACAATGATTATTTGAATGAGAAATTAGAGGCTGAGAGAGATTATGTGAGTTGTTGAAAATCCACACATCAAGTATCTGAACTTCTCTTTCCTTATAAGTAATTATTCTCTTGACTATTTTTAAAGAAAATAACAATGTCTCATCTTCGCCTAAGTAGTTGATGGATGCCAAGATAGAAAATGAAAAAAATTAATGAATGTATCCCTTAATAGCTCCATTGTATAAAATTTCCTTAACTACAGCTAACAGCCTAGTCAATGCCATTCCATAACATTTTTCATTCTCATGAACATGCATATTTAATTGTTAGCTTTATAACATCTTCTTAAATCTAGTCTTGTGTAACTTTAAAGTGTGCATTAATTTTCTGATGGATTGTTGCTGATATATCAGAAATACATTAATTTTTTAGATTTGGATAATTTTATTTTAATTATGTTAAACTTATTTTCTGTATGTACTTAGTTCTGTGCAATTTTATATGTGTAGAAGCATGAGCCACCACTACAGTCAAGATATAGATCGGTACTTTCATAACAAAGATCCTTAATGCTACCACCTCCCTTCCATTATCTCCTTTCTGACTCCTGGAAACCACTTATCTGTTCTCCATCTATATAATTTTGTCATTTCAGGAATATTTACTTAGTATAATTATATGTAACCTTTAGAAATTGGCTTTTTCACATAGCACAATTCTCTTGATATCCATCCAAGTTGTTGAATGCATCCATAATCCATTCCTTTTTTAAAAAATATTTTTAATTGATAAGAAAAGGTATATATTTATCATGTACAGTATGATGTTTTGAAATATATATACATTATGGAATATCTAAATCAAGCTACATAACATATGCATAACATCACTTACTTATTATTTCTGGTGAGAATTAAAATCTACTCAGCGATTTTGAAGAGTGTAGTATATTGTGATTATGTTAACTATGGTCACCATGCTGTACAATAGATCTCTTGAATTTATTCCTCCTATCTAACTGAAATTTTATATCCTTTGATCAACACCTCCCCCAGACACCCCAACCCCTGGTAATCACCATTCTACTCTCTATTTCTGAGTTCAGCTTTTTACAATTACGCATATAAGTGAGATCACGTAGTATTTGCCTCTTTGTGCCTGGCTTAATAAGTTTAATATAATGTCCTCCAGGTTCACCCATGTTGTGGCAAATGACAGAATTTACTTCTTTTTTAAGACTGAATAGTATTCCATTGTGTATATATGTCACACTTTCTTTAGCCATTCATCTGTTGACGGACACTTAGATTTATTCCATCGTAAATAATGCTTCAATAAACATGGTGTTGTCTCAGGTTTATTGAAAATAATATAGCACAGGGGAAATATTCAAACAGCTCCCTGTGGTGTTTTGAAATTTATCCCAACTCTAGGCTAGTCACCTACCTGCAGGTTGGACAGACTGTTAAAGTCCAAAATCTTCAGCATTCCCTTAATGTCAGGATCTACTTCAGTTATCTCCTGGTCCATGGACTGAGACCTCAAAAACATAATTATCTCTCCTCTCCTTCTCTTCCTCCTATAGCTTGATGGAAATACCTCTAACCAGTACTCTCTGAATGCACTTCTTCAGATACTTAACATAGCCTACTATCGTGTGGAGCTGTTTGCTGGGAATAATGGTGATGTCCTTGCACATGTGCTTGTTCATGTGGAAGTCATTGTCTGGGTGGCTGCAGTACTTCTCAGTGATAACTGGGCCACCTTCCTCACAGTTTTGGTACAAATCGTGGCCTGTGTTGACAGGTTCTTGGTAAAAGAGCTGCTACAGTGAATATGAGAGTGCAGATATCTCTTGGACATACTGATTTCATTTCCTGTGCATATATACCCAACAGTGAGATTACTAAATCATATGTTAGTTCTATTTTTAGCTTTTTGAAGAACCTCCATACTGTTTCCCATAATGGCTGTACGAATTTTACATTCACACCAACAGTGTACAAGTGTTCTTTTTCCCTCACATCCTTGCCAACAGTTGTTATCTTTTGTCTTTTTGATAATAGCCATACTAACAGGTATGAGGTCATATTTCATCATGGTTTTAATTTGCATTTTTCTCATGATTAGTGATGTTGAACTGTTTTTCATTTACCTCTTGGCCACATGTATGGCTTCTTTTGAGAAATGTCTATTTAGGTTTTTGCTCATTTTTAAATAGCTTTATTTGTTTTCTTTCAGTTGATTTGAATTCCTTATGTATTTTGAACATTAACCCTTTATCAGATGTATGGTTTACAAATATTTTCTCTCTTCCCTCTGTAACAGAGTAGTCACCCCTCCTCCCATAGATACAGAAGGGAAATATTGACAGTGGGGAGAATATGTAACAGAGGAAATGGCCTGAAAAAAATGGAAAAATATTTTCTGTCTCTTTAAAACTTCTCCCACTCTTTTTGGGAACTGCATCCCTGGAGCAGGAGAAGGTCTTTTGTTCTTTTTATTATAGGAGATAGCTCAGTCAGCCTAGGCCTGTGCCAGCCGCCCAGGTGGGCCCAGGTGGGTGGAGGTTACAGGCTTTGTCTTCAGCAGAGATGGGACAGTTAGAATCATTAACACAGTAGCCTAAAACTGAGGGCCCTCTCTTTAAAATCTCAGTATTTCAGCATATGTGCAGGAAATTTGGATTTTGAGATGACAGAGTCTGCCATTTTGCCTCCTTTGCTGGCAAAGTAATAAACTTACCTTTCCTTCTCCTCAAACAACTTGTTCTTGTTCTTCTGATGTGACCTTGAGGACAAGTGCAGAGATTTCAGTAACAACTCTGTTGATTGTTTCCTTTGCTGTGCAGAAGTTTTTTAGTTTGGTGTAATTCCATTTGTCCATTTTCATGTTTGTTGCCTGTGCTTTTGGGGTCATATCCAAAAAATCATTGCCCATATAACTGTCTAGAAGTTTTTTCCCTCTGTTTTCTTCTAGTAGTTTTAGTTTCAAATCTTACCTGTCAGTGTTTTTTTTTTGGGGGGGGTTACTATTTCAGAATATTATAGGGTACAAATGTTTTGGTTACATGAATTGCTTTTGTACAGTTTGAGTCAAAGTTATAAGTGTGTCCATCACCCAGATAGTGTACATTGTACCCGTTAGGTGTAAATTTACCCATCCCCTTTTCCCGCCCCCCCCACCTGCTTGCTTTCCACTGAATTACTAGCATAGGTGCACATGAGTATTGATCAATTAGTTCCAATCTAGTGTGGTGTTTGTTTTTTTCCATTCTTGCAATACAATATATATATATATATATACACACACACATACACAGAACCAGCTTTATACACACACGCGCGCGCACACACACACACACATACACATATGCATTGATGGGGATTTTATAGGAATTTTATTAATCCAGTATACCTGTAGAATTGACATTGTCTATGTTGAATCTTTCAATCCACTAACATGGTTTTCTCTCGATCTGCAAATAGGGGCAGTTCTATTGCTTCCATTCCAATTTTGTGTGGCTTTTTGTCCCTTAAATTATTGTGCTGGCTAGAATTTCCAGTACTATGTTAAATAAGAGCAGTGAAAGTAGACAGTCTTTCCATATTCCTTATATTAGAATAAGAATAGTCAATCTTTTAGCATTAAGTGTGATTTTAGCTGCAGTTTTTTGTAGATGGACTTTATTTTTATTGGAAAAAAACTCTCTATTCCTAGTTTTCTGAGAGTTTTTACATGAATGGGTGTTGGATATTGTCAAATGAATTTTGCACCAATTGATATTATAATATCAGTTATATCATTTTATCAGTCATATCAATTATATCATTGATATAGTAGAGTACACTGTGGATTTTCTAACATTGATCCAGCTTTGCATAGATGGAATTAAACCCTAGTTGCTCATGATATAATTTTTTTTATGTTTTGTTGGATTCTATTTGCTAATATTTTGTTGAGGATTATTGCATCTAAGTTTATGAGAGATATTGGTTTTAATTAAGTATTATTAGGTTTTTTTGTTTGTTTTTGGACTCTCTTTGTATGGTTTTGATAACAGAGTAGTAGGTTCATAGAATGAGTTGGGAAGTGTCCCCATCTCTTATATTTTTTGAAAGAGACTATGTAAATTGATGTTAATTCTTTTTTAAATGAGTGGTAGAAATTTTTATTGAAAATAACTGGCCTTGGAGATTTCTTTTTCAAAATCTTTTTAGTTACAAATTCAATTTCTCTAACGGTTATAAGGGCATTTAGATTACCTATTTCATCTTGGTGAAGTTTTGATAGTTTGTGCTTTTTGATGATTTGGTTCATTTCTTCTAAGTTGTCAAATTAATGAGTATAAACTTGTTCATATTATTATTATTATCTTGTTATTGGCCATAAGATCCATAGTGATGTTCCTTGTTTTATTCCTAATATTAGTGAGTCGTGTCTTCTCTCTTTTTATTTTTGTCAATGTAACTAAAGGTTTGTCAACTGAATTGATTTCTCATACAACCAGCTTTTTTAAATTTCAGAATATTACGGGGGTACAAATGCTTTGGTTATATATATTGTCTTTGCACTGACCAAGTCGGAGCTATTATACAAGTTTGCCTAACCTCCAGACATCATGCACCATACCCATTAGGTGTGAATTTACCTATCCTCTTTTCCCCCCTCTCACCTGCCCCACCCAGCTTTTTTCATTGATTTTCCTCTATTATTTTCCTATTTTAAATTTCCTTGATATCTATTCCTATCTTTATTATTTCCTTCCTTCTTCTTTTTTTAATTTTTTTATTTCATTATATTATGGGGGTACAAATGTTTCAGTTACATATATTGCCCTTGCGCCACCCAAGTCCCATTAGGTGTGTATACACCAATCCCCTCCTGCTCCTTCCCATCTGCCCAACACCCGATGAATGTTATCACTATATGTGCACATAAGTGTTGATCAGTTAATACCAATTTGATGGTGAGTACATGTGGCTCTTGTTTTTCCATTCTTGAGATACTTCACTTAGTAGGATGGATTCCAGCTCTGTCCAGGATAATACAAGACGTGTTAGATCACCATTGTTTTTTGTAGCTGAGTAGAATTCCATGATATACATATATCACATTTTATTAATTCTAATTCACTCATGTATTGATGGACAATTGGGTTGTTTCCACATCTTTGCAATTGTGAATTGTGCTGCTATAAACATTCTAGTATAGATGTCTTTATTATAGAATGTCTTTTGTTCCTTTGGGTAGATACCCAGTAATGGGATTGCTGTATCAAATGGTAGCTCTACTTTTAGTTCTTTGAGGTATCTCCATACTACTTTCCTAGAGGTTGTACTAGTTTGCAGTCCCACCAGCAGTGTATTAATGTTCCTATTTCTCTGCATCCACGCTAACTAACATTTGTTGTTTGGGGACTTTTTTGATAAAAGCCATTCTCCCTGGAGTTAAGTGATATGTCACTGTGGTTTTGATTTGCATTTCCTTGTCATTAGAGATGTTGAGCATTTTTTCATGTTTGTTAACCATTAGTCTATCCTCTTTGGAAAAGCTTCTGTTCATGGCCTTTGCCCACTTTTTAATGGGGTTGCTTGATTTTTTTCTTGCTGATTTTCCTGAGTTCTTTATAGATTCTAGTTACAGCCATTTGTCAGATGTATAGCATGCAAATAGTTTCTTCCATTCTGTAGGTTGTCTATTCATTCTAATGATTGTTTCCTTAGCTCTTCAGAAGCTTTTTAATTTGTTCAGATCCCATTTATTTATTTTTGTTGTTGTTGTGATTTCTTGGGGGTCTTCTTCATTAATTCTTTGCCTAGGCTGATGTCTCGACGAGTTTTTCCAACATTTTCTTCTAGAATTCTTATGGTTTTATGTCTTAGTTTTAAGTCTGTTATCCATCATGAGTTGCTTTTTGAGAGGTGAGAGGTGTGGATCTTGCTTCAGTCTTCTGTATGTGGCTATTCAATTTTCCCTGCACCATTTATTGAATAGATATTATTTTCCCCAGGGTATGTTTTTGTCTGCATTGTCAAACATCAAATGGTAATAAGTGAATGGTTTTATATCTGGGTTTTCTGTTCTGTTCCATTGGTCTATGTCTCTGTTCTCGATCCAGTACCATGCTGCTTTGGTTACTATGGCATTGTAGTATAGCTTGGAGTCTGGTAAATTGATGACTCCCAGTTTGTTCTTTTGTTTAAGGTTGCTTTATATTAATATTTTTTATGCCATTTAGGGAATTTTTTCTATTTTCAATATTTTGGTTTTGCCCATTATTGGACCAGATCTCATAATTTAATATTTTATTCAACAATCTCTCCATTCTCACCTACTTCAATCTTAATAATGCTAAAAATGTCATCACTGTGTTGCATCCTCCTCTGCATAATATTCTTGGTCAAATAAATGCATACTGACCTTGCTGTTAGAGCTAGGCACTATTTTTAATGCAAAAAAACGGCATGATATATAGTTAGTAAAATTGGCCTTTCTCACATGACTGTGTAGCACAGATCTCCCAGAGTTTTAAGATTTTATATTTTAAAATTTGAGCTTTCAACTCACATGAAATACATGGTGTGTATATGGTGTGAAGTAAAAATGCAAGATATTTCTTTGCACATAGGAGTTTTCCAACATCACTCTCTATCACTACTTAAACCAATTCCACAATGTTTTTAAATGTATAGATTTCTACTTTCATTTACTTTATGGCGAATATTTTTTATTATTCTCTTTAAAAAAACTTTTAAAAATCAAGAATAATTTTTTCTTTTATATGAGCCTTCAAATTAAGTTCTCAAATTCCTTCAAGAATTTAAATTTGAATTTTAAATTTAATTTCCTTACCTTTGTGGACATTTATTTTTTATCCTATTTGATTTTCATCAGTATATGTTTATAACATTTAATCTTTCTTTTATATCTAGGATATAAACATTTCTTAACCAAAAAAGGAAGGTCAAAAAAGACCTTCATAGTTATGATTTCTAGGTATATTTTAATTTTTTTGTTGTGAATATATTTGTTAACCATTATATTTCATAGCCAATGATTACTTGTGAAGTTACTGATTCTTGCATATTTTGTTTTTGTCAGTCTATCTTTATGAACTGTCTTACTGATTCCCAT
Organism: Avahi laniger; assembly: GCA_963575035.1. NCBI lineage: Eukaryota > Metazoa > Chordata > Mammalia > Primates > Indriidae > Avahi > Avahi laniger. The sequence continues at coordinate 54,888 of CAUYSK010060297.1, forward strand.
AGATTGGAAGTTCTTGAATTTTCTAAATAATCACATCATCTATGTTTAATACCTAACACATTAAAAGTAATAGAAAGACCATATTGCTACAATCAGCTAGTAATATAATTAGCTGATAAGGAAAGGCAGCCAGCCACCCTTGACTTTGGCTCTGTGCTTCTTCGCCCTTAGTGCCTCACTCTTTGTTTTAATTCTTCCTCTTCCCATCTCTGCCCTGGGAACTGGGTCCTTAAGTTCTCAGTTTAAAGATACTGTGCTGCTAATTCAAGCAGAATGACCGTGCTGCCAAGAAATTTCAAATTCAGCAGTGACTTCTGAGAATAAAGGATGCTATTTAATACTGGAATGTTAGACGTAGCTAGTAAGCAGAATTATTAATATTAGGCTGGTATATTCCAAGTAGGAATCTACCATTTCATCTGTGTATGTGTTGTGTTAGACATCAAGTGAAATATCATGACAGTAAACCTCATCTGTTCATATGTCATTTTACATTGCGTAAAAGTATTTCAACCTATGTAGCCTCTTTTGTGTCTCATGAGAAATCTTTAAGCGGGAAATAACAATATTACCTATTTCACGAGATAATCATAAGAATTTTGTGAAAAAGTCTTATTGTCCACACCAAGTTTCACAGCAATGAATAAACACTCAGCAAATATTACACTAATATTATAATCATCTTTATTATCTTTACTATGAAACTATTACCTCTTTGAATTATTTTTACAGATGTATTTTAACATCACTTTTGCACATCCCTCAATGAGGTTACATTGTAGTATTTAATATAATTAACTTGTCTGTAGCACTGGATCTTCAAAGTTAGGGTCATATATGTCTTATCATTTATTTAAACCACTAGTTATAAAAATTCCTACATGAAAAATTCTGTCATTTCTTCCATATATATTCTGGACACTTATTGCTTTGCTTATTGTATATGTACATAAATAAATATGTTGTCTGTTGTATATATATAAGAATTTTTCTTGGGCCTTTCTTATGAGTGAAATTAATAGTCCATAATTTATGGAAAATTTCATCTTTAGGTGGTAAATATTAATAGTAAACCATTTCCTAAACTAACTCCACTAAGTTATACTGCCTCCCGCAGCAGTGTATGAGATGCTGTACATTCACATCTTGGCCAAAACTAGGTGTCATCAGTCTTATATTTTTGCTAATAAAATGGAGGCAGACTGTATCCACTTGAGATATTGATTTCCATTTCTCTGATCACTAATGATGTGGAATATCTCTTCATACTTATTAATACTAAGAGAAAATATTTCACATTAAAATATGTTTTCTATAGGTTTTTTGCAGATATGCTTATAAGTCAGTTTTTTTCTATTTCTAGTTTCTAATTGGGTTATTGGGAATGAAACTTTAATTTGATTAGACGCCTTCACTGTGAGAGACTTCCATTCTAGTCTCTTACCTTGTGTGAGCTTACAGCCATGCCTCTGTCCTGCCACTATTGTAAAACCTCAAGACTTTAGGTTACTTGAGCCTGGCATGAGCCTTCTCACCATCCGATGTTCATCTCCATCTACTCCTATGGTAATTTCTCTTTTATAAATTTGGACCCCTACTTTTTTATGAACTCAACTCTACATTGAAAAAAAGTTTTGTGATACTTTATCTCATATTTCTAAGTTTATAAGACAAGGGTGGCTTCTTAAGGTCATCTACACTACGGATTGTTAGACTTTAATGTGGATAGAAATTACCTGGGGATCTTGTTAAAATGCAGATTCTAATTAAGTTTATCTGGGGTAGAACTCAAGATGCAAGATTTATAACAAATTCTCAGGGGATGCCTCTGCTGCTAATTCCTGAACCACACTTTGAGTAGCAAGCCCCTAGCTTGACTATTATAGTGCTGGAAAAAGGACTCCAAAATCATTTTTCAGATATAACCTCTAAAAAAATGTTTGCAGGGATTTTTTGGCCAGCTAATGCAGGGTTGCCCTGAAAGCAACATGAAACCCAAATTCACTGAACAAATTCTGGCATAAAAAATGTCAGTTTACAAGTTTACAACTGCCATTTTTGTTATTAACTAATAATAAAGTCTACTGAAAGCTCTTACATCCTAGTATATTAGCCAATAATTTTCAAATAGGAAATTAACATGTATGAGTACATGTCTATTGTTGGACATGAGGGTGAAATTTTGCTATATAAATAACCTACTTTGCTCTGATATCACTATTTGCCAAAATATTTTGGTACATGTTGGCTCATTTGATCTCCATAACAAATCTGGGAGGCAGATGTAATAACACCCTCTCTCTGCCAAGGGATTTTTGTGAGGGTTAGATGGGATGATGCTCATAAAAACACTTAGTCAATGCCTGACATGGAAGTAATCACTCAGGAAAGGTTATTTTTTTGTTTCTCTTATTGTTATCAATTACACTATGTGCATGTATTCATTTTTTCTTATCATAAAACTTGAACCTTGCTAAAGGTTAAGTGACATGCATGATATGACATTTGGGATTTTAGTCAGAGCCCCAAAGTGGGCCAGATTTGCTTTTTGTTTATTAAAATGCTTTCCTCTACAATTTTTTATTACAAAAGTGATGTTTCCTTATCCTAATTAGGAAAATAGTACAAAAATATATAAAGGAAAAGTGAATAAACTCTTCTTATAATGCTTCATTCCTGATCCCTTGACAGGATTCGCCAAAATACTGACAGCATTTACATAAACATCTGTGCTTTTTTTTTTTCTTTAAAGCAAATGCTTATCAACAAACGTATATTTCCATCAATGGCATTTCTTGGGCTGTTACTTTGTATAAAAAGGTGCAATCTAATTCACAATTGCAAAGATGTGGAAACAACCCACGTGCCCATCAATATATGAGTGGATTAATAAAATGTGGTATATGTATACCATGGAGTACTACTCAGCCACAAAAAACAATGATGAACTAGCACCTCTTGTATTATCCTGGATAGAGCTTGAGTCCATCCTTTGAAGTGAAGTATCACAAGAATGGAAAAACAAGCATCACATTTACTCACCATCAAATTGGTACTAACTGATCAACACTAAGGTGTTCACATAGTAGTAATACTCACTGGGTGCCAGTCAGGTGGGGTGTGGAGGGGTAAACCCACAACTAATGGAAGCGGAGCACCCCGTATAGGGGAAGGACGTGCTTGTGGCCCTGGCTTGGGTGAGGCAAACCCGTGACATGTAACCAAAATGTTTGTACCCCCATAATATCCTAAATTAAAAAAATAAAAAAGGTACAATCTACTAAAATAGATTGTTTTGCAACTTCCTATAGTCACATATCAGTATATCATGGGAATATCATAGGCCAATAGATTTACTTCATTTTATGTTTTAATATTTCCCTTCAATTCTCATGAATGGCATTTTGTTGTTATGTTGTGGAGTTTGGGTTACATTTTTTAAAATGTGCACATTTAAATTTTAAATTGTGAGCTTGGTAAAATCTCTAATTTTATTGGGTTCACAATTCTGCTTCGGTGATTTTTCTGTCAATTCTGGAGCCAATATCAGGTTTTAAACATTCTCAATAATGTATTGTTACAGTGCCATTTTGAATCTGACATGACAAATGCTCTTTGTTTCTTTACTATCATGTTATATTTCTTTAATAATCGAACTCTTTATTTTTGAGATGAACATAATATTTCTCAAATTGTCAAAGAAAAAAGATCATTTGTGATGTGATATGATATGGTTTGCTTTGCTTCAAAGTAGTATAATGATAGGGGAAATGGAAGGGCAGGAGATGGGGTATAAAAGAAATGCATAGTTATAAGTTGATGATCATTACAGCTGGATGATGAGTAAACTATTAACTTTACTTTCACCTATGTTTGAAATTGTCCTTATTAACAAATTAAAACATGTAGAGTTGGCTTCTGTGTTCTGCTTTGTTTTAAATGTCACTTTTGACTTTCTACTGAACAAAAATATAAATGAGTTTGGGAAAAACTAACATCTTTACAATATCCAGTCTTATATCTAAAATAAAGGGAATATGTGCCTTCTTTTATATCTTTCTGGAAAGGTTTGTAGAGCGTTTCATATATAACTAGATAAGCTGACCATTTTACTTCTAGATATTTTATCATAAAGTCAAAATTCTGATGTATGGAGTATTCAAAATAGGATGCCAATATTTTATCTATGAATGTGTTTTCTTGGGCATAGATTCAGAGGTCCTGATAAAATAATCTCTTCTGTTTGTATCTCAAATTAAACTTTACAAAATATTTTTACTTACTTGGCTTCATTTGATCCTCAAGAGAAATCTTTTGAGAGAAAAGGAATATGAGTACCTATTTGGCAGGATCATAGTGAAGCCCAATGAAAGAAATCACAGAAAATACTAATAATTTAGCAAAATACCTAATACATTATTGAACATTCAGTTATATGTTCCTGTTATTATTATTAATATTACTAATATTATACCTTACCATATCATTGCAAAATGTGAGACTGTTTAGTCTCATAATTGAGACTGTTTAGTGATTTGTTCAAGATTCACAGAATGTGAGCAGCCCAAATTAAAGTTATTTTTAATTTGTTGTCTTCATTAGCATTTTAAAATATCAAAGTAATACTTTCTCATGCTAAATAGAGAAATAATACGGAGATGCATTTTAAGTTTCTAATTTGCTTTTACTCCTCTTCATTCCTACCTCCTTCCTTATCAGTAGCAAATGCCTGACACGCCACTTTCTGTGCACAGTGAAACATGTATAAGCGCACAAACACATACAGAGTTGGTGATTTTTGTTTGTTTAAAAATGGAATCATTCTATTTGCTTTCTTCTGTCCTTTGCCCAATACGAATAGAAATATTTTGTCTGTCCTTTTATCAATACAGATAGACATATCTGTCTGCATCAAAAACTTCATGGTTTATGTTTTAATATTTAAGCCTTTAGTTAACATGTATTGTTACAATATGAGAAGTAACTGAAGAGCTTGTATATTTTCCACATGTATTCATGTTGACTGATATCATTCAAGTTGATAATTCTGTTGTATTGAAGACTCATTCAATTTTTTGAGGCACATCCATGGTTTAAATTACCACAATTTCAGTAAAATAATTCCATGTTCTATGACAAATTTCCTTCTCTTTGCTCCTTTATTGAAGCTTTTCTTAAAAACCTTCAGCAGTTTATTCATGTAGAGGAACTTTAGCATGACCTCATCAATTTCTCCCCTCCCTCAGGAGTTTTTAATGTAATTTGATAATATTGAATCTTCCCAGTCAAGATCATAATGATATATTCATTTATTTAAGTTGCTTCTTCCATCCTTCATGAAATATTTATATTTTTCTTCATAAGCCCTTCAAAATTCTTGCTAAATTTTTCTCTGAGATATAAATTTTGTTTGTTATGAATAGGTTCATTTTCTAATATCCTTTTAAAAATAAATACTGCTAAATATGGGAAAGTTTTAATATTTCTCTTTGGCCAGTAATGTATTATTTTTCATCATTAATCATTTGATTACAGGTTTATGATTTTATATGTATATATATATAATAACTGATGGTTGTAAACTGAAATCATGAAATACTCATTAGTATCCCTATGTAATTGCACATGCCCATATATAAAAAATGATCCAATAGCCTTACTATGGAAACCATATCTTCTAGCCACATCCCTTATCATTCATTATTTAAATGACAAATGTTTAACCTTTGTTTTAACATCTATGAAATATGTATCCTCAGTTACATGGTTATATGGATTTTGATTTTGCTTTCTGCTATTCCAGGGTTCCCTAGGCAGTTTCCTAAAACCCAACTCACCCAGCTCTCTCTCTCTCCCCCTCTCCCTCTCTCTCTCTCTCTCTCTCACCCCCACAATGTAAATACCAAACTCAAAGATGTTTTATTGAAAGAAACTGCAACTTAATACCAAACTCACAAATGTTTTGTTGTGAGAAACTGCAACTTAATAGTGAAAGTTAGTCTTAGCAATTAAGGTATACTCAGAGTACTTAAATACTGGCAGATTTGTAAGTCTACACCCAAAAAGAATTTACCACATTATAAAATATTCAAGTACATGCCAAATATAAAATTGTTTCTTTATAAAGGCATATATCCTCTTTCTCTGTAGAGTTTTCATTTCGCAAGTATCTTCACATACATTGGCTCATTTGATCTGCAGAAGTCATAATCTCTAATACATGCCTTGGATTCATTCTTAAGATTAAATAAACTAATCCAAGTTTAGGCATTTAGTATATGGATGCAAGCACTCGATAAATACTTATTATCATTTTCATTATTAGTCTTGTTTAGTCTAAAAGCACATATTTTTATATCTTTATATGATGAGGATACCATTGGCTTGGAAAATTTACATGAGTAGTTAAAGTCGGAAAACAATCAAATGGCCTGTATTTGCTTTTATTTTTTTAAAAAATATTTTCTTTACTTTTTAATTATAATTGTAATATCAGCACATAAAAAAGTAACAATTTATCCTCCTACAACTCCCTGTTTCCATTGCCCTGACTTAATGTTAAATGTACCAATAGCATAATTCCACAACTTCTATCCTCAAACAAATGCATAATCAACCTGCTGATAATCAGAGAAGGTAGTGTTTGGATGTTGCTTATTTCTAAGAAAGTGCTAACATTATGTATAATTAGTATGTAGATTTCTCCATAACCTGCTTTTCGCACCTAATTATACGTAATAGCTCTGTCAGTCTTTTTTTTCAGGGGTTTATGCTCTACAGTTCAGTACTTCCACAGTGTAGAATGCAATTGTAAGGTGAAAATTTAATTTTTTTTAAATCCATAAATGCCAAATTTGCTCAACATCCTTTGAGCTATCAGTTTATGTCTGTGGTTTGGATTAATACTAAATTGTTTTATTATTATATCCTTACAATGACTTTTAGTATTTGTTATGAGAAGTAGCTCTCATTGTTCTTTTTAATTGAAGTTTTTAGGGACTTTTTTTGTTTTTGTTTTTGTTTTTTGTAAGAGAAGAGGTCTCACCCTGTCACCCAGCCTGAGGCGGTGCAGGGAACTGATCACAGCTGACCATAGCCTCTAACTCCTGGGATCAAGTGATCCTCCTCTCTCAGCCTTCCCAGTAGTTGGGACTACAGGTGTGTACCACCACGCCCAGCTAATTATTATTATTATTATTATTATTATTATTATTATCATTTTTGGAGACAGAAGTCTTGCTCTGTTGCCCAGGCTGGTCTTGAATTCCTGGCCCCAAGTTATCCTCCTGCCTCAGCTTTCTGAGTAGCTGGAATACAGGTACAATTGAGGTTTTTATTAAATACTGAAGTTCATTTATGCTTCCTAATGAACTTTAATATCAGTTTGTTTTGTGGCCTAAAAAAGGTCACAGTGGTATTTAATATAAAAATATAAATGAATTTGAGGAAAACTAACAACTTTTCCATATTTTTTAAAAAGTTTTATTGTATTGCTTTGCATGGGTGCAGTTTAACCCCCCCCAAAATGATATAAATTGCTTTAAGTTTTGATGTGCTTCACATTTTAATTTCCTATCTCCCCAAAATCGTGATATGACATGGGACTCAGATCATGTCAGACCTTGGGAAATCAACCTACCAATCTTTATAAAGTTGGTTGTACTTAAAGGTATAAGAGTTAAGTAAGCTTTATAATTTTGGATTTTCTCCCACATTGTCCCTGTATCAGTCTTTGATCCATAATCAAATTCATACATTGTGCTTAATGTAATTACATTTTAATACCAAATCTCATATATCATTTGAGAAATATATTAATTATATTCTCTAGAATTATTCTACACTATTCTTCTCTTAACTCAATATACATTGTGACCATTCTTGTAAGTCTTTAGATTGCTAGGGTTTTATGTTTTAAAATTCAAATCTTCAGCACATGTGGGAAAAATTTGCTGTATGCTGTGAATGAAATTTTAACATTTTTATCTGAATCTATAAACTTTGCCCACAGCATTTGAGCTGTTGATTCTGTTGCATTGTTCCATCTCACAATTCTTAAGCTAATGCCAGGATTGGTTTAATTATTTTAACTTTAAAGTAAAGTTTGAAGGCAAATATCCTTCTCCAATTTTTGGAGATTTTCTTTTAATTGTTTTACCATTTTTGATTGTTGTTCAGGTGAAACTGAATGTCATGTTTTCAATATTAATAAAGTCACGTTGGAATATTTAATATAATTAACTTTACAATATTGAGTCTCCCAGGATTATACATATATATTGATTCGCTGTTACTGTTTCTTTTTTGGAAAGTTTTTTAAAGAAACCCTGACTAATCCTTCTCAATTTGATTCTTAATTATTTTATTTTTAAAAATATTTTCTTCTGAGTGGATTTTTATCAATTTTCTTTTAAAAATAAATATTGTTCATACATAGAAAAGTTACTATTGCTTTCTGTCTGCTCATCAAGATAAGAGTTTTCATATTCACTAGATTCTTTTGAATTATCTATATTAATCATAATATTTTATAAGAATTGATGCACTGAAACATTACACATCTTCATAGTCAATAAGGGCTACATGTTGCTATACAGAGCAAGTCAGACAATACTTTCGTTTTGGAGATCTCCTCTATCCACACTCTCCATCACTATTTCTTAGTACTCTGCAATATGTAGAGCCACAGGTGAACTTTTTAGATGAATTTGCTACTTTTTCTCCATAGTCCAACATGCCACCCAAACTCACAAGAACCTCTTTATATAAAATAACAATTTAACAACACAGCTTAAAATAAGCTAGAAGAAAAGTTTATTCAAATTAGTTATATTGTGGCCAGCAACAATATAGATTGTAAGTAGGAGAACATTTATAAATGTGTTTTGTTAGACATGGAATAAAATGCTTGAATAACATATTTGCTCACATTTCCATGCTGATTTTCACTTTAAAAGGTAAAAAGAAGGAAATCTTGTCATTTGGAACAACATATAGATGAACCTGGAGCACATTATATTAAGTGACATAAGCCAGGCACAGAAAAATCTCATTCATGTTTAGGAGCTAAAAAAGTTGAACTCACAGAAGTAGAGGTAGAATGGTGGTTACCAGGGGCTGAGATGGTAGTGGAGGAGGGTGTTTGGAGAGATAGCGGTCAAAAAATACAACATTTCAAGTAGACAGGAATACTAAATTCAAGAGATCTATTGTATAACATGGTGAGTATTGTTAATAACAATATATTGTATTTCTTGAAAAATGCTAAGAAAGTAGATTTTAAGTGTTCTCACTTCAAAAATGACAATTATGTGAGGTGATACACATGTTAATTAGCTTGATTTAGCCATTCCACAACGTGTATATATTTCAAAACATTATGTTGTACATAAAAATATATACAATTTTATTTTTCAATTTAAAATAAATAAATATTTTCAAATTTGTTGCTTCTTTAAATCCTGAAACCACAAAATAGAGGTGAAAATAGGGTCTATGGTATAGATTGTTGTAAAGATTGAGATAATCTGTGTAAATTCAATCGACCTACTGCCTAAAAAATAAATGTGATCAGTAAATGTTAATAATTATCAATGTTATTTTTAATACTAAGAATCTGTTTCTTTTTCTCCTTTGTACAGAACAGAGAACTTGATATTGAAGAGGTTCTTTTTTCAAATATTAAGAGACCTGAGTTATTTAATAACAAAAATATTTTCAACCTAACGTGAAAGATTATAAAGATATAAATTGAAGAAGTTAATAATCTTCTTTCACATCCCCTCTATTGCGCAGCCTTAATATTTAAAAGTTATATATATATATGTGTGTGTGATCTTAGATAGCAAAATGTGATGTTATAATGATAGTATCTTTTCTCAAATATCATCTGCATTTTTATGGCAACTTTAACATTCCATCATGTCTCTGGAAATTTGTCAAAGTGATATTACAGTTAATCTCTAAGACTAAATGGATGATGATGTTTAAAATACAAAAGACAAGAAGATAAATGAAGGATATTTAAATTATCAAGTAACAAACTGTATTATAAAGCAATAATAAATTGTAAAATGTAGCACTGACACAGAAATTGACATATAGCTGAAATGATCTTATTGCTTAAACAGGATTGAGCAAATTTATTAATTTATTTTGCATAGCTTCTAAAATATTGCTGATCATTTTACTTATACATATTTTATAAGTGTTCTTTTTTGTTCTTTCTATTGTTAATGAACTTATTTTTATTGTATTTTCTAATTTCTTATTGCTGTCATATAGGAAAGTTATGGATTGTTATATATTTTACTCCTGCCTACACATCTAACTGAACATCTTACTAGTTCTCATCATTTATCAGTTGATTCTAGGAGATGATCATGTCATCTATGTCATGGGTCCATTGTACCACTAAAACCAAGCCACAGGCTGTGTTGTCATAATCAGTAAGTGGTATATGTTGTCCATGGCCCTTCTTTCTAATTGCTCACCTTAGTCCTCCTGACATGAGTTATTTATCTTTGCATTTACCATCTTAACCCTGTAGATGTGGTTACCATCTATAATCAGATGATTTTAAAGAAAGCACTTTACCCTCCATAATGTAAGTGGGCTTTCTCCAAGCAGTTGAAGGCCTTAAGATGCCTCTATTTGAACCCCACTCCAGTGTAGCCATTTTCTAGCTGTATGACCTTGGCAAATTGCTTAACTCTCAATGCCACAATTTTCTCATCTATATAATGGGGATAATAATAGTAGTGAGGATTAAGTGAGTTAATCAATATGAAGCACTTAAAAGAGTACCCGACATGTAGAAAGTATTAAAAATATGATAACTTTTAAAAATGCAATCCAATAGTGTGAATTGAAGTTATTTAGCATCCAGATTAAACACATTACTTCTAAGTGGTTAAATGAATATATTCTAAAGAGGAAACCAACATTTTAGCAATAAATGTGCTTTGTTAGTTACATGCTCTACTATAGATTCGAATTTGCATACATGTTGATTTTCACCAAAATTATTTTTACATGTTTTTTCAATTGTGCCTCATGAGAAATTTGTGAGTTTGGTGTAGTAATAGTATTTTCATAAGGATTGAATGATGTAATTCTTATAAAAGTCTAGTAACAATTACTATGAATCATTCTATTATCTTATTTTTATGGATGTAGTGATCTGAAGATTTGAAACCTTAAGTGGTTCCTTTCAGTTGGCATGACACTTGAGTACCTGGGACTCCTTTTTTTGTTTTAAAATCACAAAATTATTTTTCTTAATTTATGCTTATTCACAAATGTAATACTTACACTTTGTAACTAGTGGAATAAGGCAAATAAACATAAAGATGTTGCTAATCCTACTCATTACCCACTCTATGTCCATCCCCCTGAGATGATGGAATACCAGCAACTTGGTGTATATCCTTGTACTAGTTTTTTTTCTTCTTTAACTCAAACAGATACAAACCTATAAACACACATATAAAGTTTTCATTACTATTGTTTTATAAAACTTTTTCATCCTAAATACACTATTCTGCAACTTGCTTATCTTGTGCCAAAATATTTCAGAACATCCCTGTAAGTCATGGGTTGTCAACTAGGAAAGATTCTGCCCCACCATCTCCTCCAACATTTGACAATATCTGTAGACATTTTTGGCTGCCATAACTGGAGTGGGAGATGCTACTGGCATTTAGTGGGTAGAGGCCAGGGATGTTGCTTAACATTTTATAATGCATGGGACAGCCACTCTCCTGGTCAAAAAAGAATTATCCCACCCAAAATGTCAATAGTGCCAAAGTTGAGAAATCCTGCTCTAGGTCTGTAGAGCTACAGATAATTCTTTATTTAAATAGTTACACAAAATTTCATAATAATGGCTGCTATTGTTTGGATACGGTTTGTTTGGCCCCCACCAAGTTTCATGTTGAAATGTTGGAGATGGGGCCTGATGGGAGGTGTTTTGGTCATGGGGTTTAGGAATTCCTCATGAGTGGCTTGGTGCCATTCTCTTGGGAATAAGTTCTCTTAGTTCCTGCGAGAACTGGTTATTAAAAAGAACTTGGCATCTTCTCCTCTTTCTCTCTTGCCTCCTCTCTTCCCATGTGATCTCTGCATGCTGGCTTCTCTTCCACTTCGCCATGAATGGAAGCAGTTTGAGGCCCTTACCAGATGCAGATGCTGGTGTCACACTTCTTGCACAGCCTGCATAACTGTGAGACATACAAACCTCTTTTCTTTATAAATACCCAGTCTCAGGTATTCCTTTCTAGCAACACTATAGACTAAGACAATGGCAAACTAGAGTTTACTCAGTTCTGCTACTGATGAATTGAATTAGTGATTTCCAGTGTTTACCAACACAAATAATACTGCAATAAACATTCTTGTTTATAGACTTTTGTATGCTGATGCTTTTCATTCCCTTCAATAGACTCCCCAAAGTGAGATCTTTGGGTCAATTGTTTAGATTTCAACAGCTATTTCTGTATAATTTTTTGATAATAATTCATATCCACCATTAATAATTAAAAGGGACATTTCCCCAGCATTCTGTGTAGGAACTGGATATTATCAATCTTTAGTAATTTTAGCCAGTCATATGGTCAAAAAAATGATTCCTCATTGTTATTTTAATGTGTGTTTCCCTAATTATCATTAAGTTTTATAAGCATTTCAAATATTTATTAACTATTTGGATATTTCCTATTAATCCCTATTGATATTTTTTGCAGATTATTTTTTCTGTTTTTAAAACAATTTGTACAGTTTGTATATTGTAGTTATTACATTTTGTCTATCACGTGTTGTAATTATTTTTCTCATCCATTATGTCAATCTTTTATGTGTCGTATCTATTTCCATTTAACATATTTTAATTTCTAAGTATATGTTATAATTTTTAATTTATTACTTCTTCTTCCCTTGCTTAAGAAAGTATCCCCTACTCTGGAGGCGCTCTCCCACAGGATCGGCTTTGCGAATCTGCAAGGAAGCAGCGAGGGACAAGCAGCGCCGCAGATAAAGTAAGGAAAACTGGAAAAACACCCGGAGATTGTGGGACAAAGGGAAATGCAGCGCAGGTCAGCAGCGCCCGGCTGCGGGCTGGGTCGGGCAGAGAGATCTGATTCAC